>MU184238.1:18185-29949 GCA_016904865.1 Pissodes strobi
TCTGATTTACGCCAGTTAGCCGTCAAACGCTTTTGCGAGATCACTGAACTGAAAATCGAAATCGATGTTTGATGGTATTTACAGCGAAACCGTCATTCTATAGGAACGTGGGCTCAAGAAACGCACGACGTACTCGTACACAGTACAATACCGTCACCGGCGGCGGTACCGAGATGCAAATGTTAATTTCCTATTAATAGCGGTTTGTTTTTATCCGGTTTCAGAGATTTTCGGTTCGTGGTTCGTGGCGACGGACGGTAGCCTTGAAGTATAATTCGTTTTATCCATTGATAAGTGATATTTTCCAATACTTAATGATAAGGTTTACAAAAATCAGCAGTGCGCATTTAGCCCGGACAGAAATGATTACTCTTTACGAGTACTTGTGTATGTGGACAATCGTCGGAACATTCCTGATTGTGTTGTTAGCACATTTAGTCTTGGAAGGTAAATAAACTGATGTCTTATGTATTTTCACTCATTTGATATTGATTTGTGATGCACTTCAGATTATTGTTGAATTACAATTTGTATTGATCTTTTGCATTAATCACATACTAATTTTATTTCTTTTTCAAAATTGTGACTAGACCCCACACTTAAAAGATCTTCGGAGTAAACGCAGACAAATTTCGAATTAAAAAAAAATTGTGGGACCAAAAAGACGATCAGTTAGTCATAGATGTATTATTATTCATCATGACACATATCCTGTTGCATTAAATGTTGCGCCGCTTTTGATTGTAGATTGGCGTCACTGGCGTTTTAGGTTGTTAATTTCTTCATTAATGATTAGTTATACATACATTTTGATATTTTTGTTGAAAAGTTAATTATTTTATTAATACTGTGCGGGTGCAAGACAAACGGAAGTTACCTTCTTCATTAAAATCAAAGTTTCTGTAAGTCGATAGTCAGTGATAGTATATCTCTGGGAGATAGCTATGCTCTTGTCACAAATAATTTTTTTTTGGATTTGTAATAAATTGGTTCCAGTCTGGTTTAAATATAGGACAGAAGATGATTCTATAAAGGAACGAAACGCGTGAAGAGAAAAAAAAATGCGATCATATTTACACATTATTCGTTTTGGACTAATATTATAATTAAGTTGTTGCCCTAATGGAAATATTATGTACTTCCCAATTATCTCGCATAATTAAAAATTATCAATAAAACCATTTTCGTTGTAGTTATCTATTCGAAATGAGCAAAGACACGATCTGATAACACACTTGCAATGACTTTAAATCGGACTAGGTACCCAACCAAAATACATTGAAGTGAGAAGTATTAGAAAATATTTTTGTGAGGAACAGCAATGGAGTATGGAGGAATTTCAGTAAATTTGGTGAAACAGGTGAGTTATTATTTTTTGCAAATAAAATACATCCTTCAGTTGGTATCTATCGTTTTGCGATTTTTAAATATTCTAAATGGGAAAATAGAATTCATTCTCAAATTATTCTGGTTCTCGGTGGACAATTTTAAATTCTAGAAATATTTCTAGTATAACTAAAAGGCCTTTTGAAGATTCTGCTCTAATTCTAAATTGACCAATGTGTCTTTAGAAGGAACTGATAAAAATATTTTTTCTTATCATTGGTACTCATTAAATTTAGAACACTGTCGCCTACAATCTCATATACAAATTCTTTTTTGGTTCCTAGAGGCCAGTTATCTGAGGAAGCTCAGGAAGCGAAAAATAAACACATAAAAGAAGTGAGGGAAGATAATTTAGAGAGAAATTTTGCATCGAGTTCTCGTTTCTTCAGATGCTATTATTTCAAGTTTTAGAAAACCTCCTTCAAAAATTAAGAAATCTTTGTTGCCTCAATCTCTTAATTTGTTAAAATTCCCAAATGGAGAATTCACAACAAAACAAAATTTTATTGAGAGAAAATAAAGATATATATAAAATTTAGATACAATTTTTCACGACAAAAAAGTGAGAGAGATAATTTAAGAGACATTTTGGATCGCCTTCTTGGTTCCTCAGATCCTATTATTTGAAGTTTTAGAAAAACACCTTCCAAAAGTAAGAACGGTTTGTTGCAGCAATCTCTTAATTTGTTGAAATCTCCAAATGACGAATCCACTAAACAAAATTTTATTGAGAGAAAAACAAAAAAAAATAAGAGATGCAATTTTTCACGAAAAAAAGTGAGAGAAGATAAATTAAGAGTCATTTTACATCGTCTTCTAGTTTCTCAGACCCTATTATTTCAAGTTTTAAAAAAACACCTTCCGAAAGGTAAGAAATCTGTGTTGCCTCAATCTCTTAATTTGTTGAAATTCCCAAATGTTCACTGAACAAAATTTTATTAAAAATTAAAGCTCTTCTGATGACGCATGTACTATTTTAGAAGTGTTGCTCAATATTCTGAAACTCTTAAATTTGGCAATTCTTCCAAAATATAAAAGTTAAAAAAATTAAAAAAAAAAAACAAAAAATTTAACCATTAAACATATTGGTATTTTGCTTGGTTAGCAACACTATTTTGTCATAACAATAAAGTGTATTTTAACTTTGACTTTGACATTAAGATAACATGCTACTCATTCATTAATTTTTGTTGACATACACATCAGCTGCCAGGGTTATTCGGCAATGAAAAAGCTTTATGGCTGAAAAATAAATACTTTAAATAATTAATGTTAATGCCTGGCCTGATGATGGTTGAACACAATATTTTCCCTAATCTCATAAAAATACTTACTACTCTACATCAAAATTACGTATGGCTATATGTTTTAGGTTTCTTTATGTATAATATCATATGGTCTAGGACACTTCCAATGTTCGATGGTGTGGATAATTCTACCTGTAATATTAGAAGTAATAAGAGCAAGGCAGGCGAAGAAACGAATTCTAAAAAGGGATTTTATTAGAAACCTTACATTTAATGAAGAATCTGCTGTATTGTCGTCATTATCAAATTTGCCAGCATGGGTAAGCTTTAGTTAATATCAATAATTGTCGATGAACCTGATTTTTTTTCACAATAAGTACCAGGTGAAAGATGGAGGGAGGGGGGGGGCGGTAATATATTCACTCACGATATCTTATCAATATGCGACATATTGGTATTGATCCCATGATAGAGATAGCAACCAAAAGCGACCAAGAATACAGAGCATGCGATTGGCAGCTGAGAGATCACACCCACAATTCAGTAGCTCAGTCTTCGTCAAACCTGACATTAAGATAGTTTCAACTACCATCACGGAGACAAACGATGTTGAAATAGTGATTGTGGAACCGAGCGACTGCATGGTAACATCGGTGTGTAAACCACCAGGGAAAGATTTTGTCGGTGAGGAACTTAAAGGTTTTAATAAAAACAAAATCAACTTCGTCATCGGGGACTTTAACAGCCACAGCAGCATATGGTGGTATGGTGATAGGAACGGAGAAGATGTGATACGGTGGGCTGAGTCAAACAAACTAGTCCTCCTACATGTTAATAAACAACCAGCCTCGTTTAACAGCTGTAGGTGGCGCAGGGGGTACAACCCGGACCTGTAGTTCGTGAGTGAGCGAACAATCCCGCAGTGTGTGAAAGCTATTTGTTCACCAATACCAAACACACAACATAGACCAATAATGTGTCAGGTTGTTGCCGCAGTACAACTGCAGGAAAGCCAACTGGACACTCTTTCCGAAAATACTGGAAGATGCAGTCATTGAAATAACACCAACACCTTACCACTATAATGAATTTGTGGCCGTAAAAAAGTGCTCCAGACAATCAATTCCAAGAGAGTGTAGAACAAAAATTATGTTCAGGGTCTGTCCCCGGAGGCAGCAGATAAACTGCAGCAATACTTGTAGCTATTCGACACTGATCCTGTGGGCGAGAATACTATAAGAGCGGGACAAGACCTAATTGATTCCTTAGCAGAAAACAAGAGAAAGAGAGAGATGGATTAAACTAATCGAGGAACTTGACATGAGTAGAAGTAGCCATAAAGCCTGGAGACTGTTGCAGCCCCTTAGCAATGATCCAACTCACACAACGCAGTTTGCCAACGTCTCAGCAAAACAGCTCATGGAAAACGGTAAGCCCGAACATCGAATTCCCAAAGCCGAAATGAGGATCCTCAGGAAACCGGGACAGGAAACAGCAACCCTCTCTAGTACATTCACAATGGAGGAACTAAATGCAGCTATTAACAAATGTAAAATACGTAAAGCAGCGGGTCTGGATCGCCTTCGCACGGATCAAATAGAACATATTGGACCAAGGGCAAGGCAATGGCTGCTGGAAATGTTCAACAACTGCCTAGAATCTGATCAAATACGAAGTATATGGCGAAAAGCCAAGATAATAGCAATACTTAAACCAGGTAAGGAACCTTAAGAACTACCGACCCATTTCCCCTTTGTGCCATATCTACAAAATTTTCGAGAGGATCATACACAACCAGTTAACATAAGTTATAAAACGCCTCCTCATTCGACAACCCTGAAAACAACCCTGGAAAATACTGCACCACACAGACGCTCAATCTGACGTAGTTCATTGAGGATGGGTTCCAAAAGCGCAAAGTTACAGAAGCCGTCTTTATAGATTTAACGGCAGCATGAGCATACGACACTATCAACATTCGGATGTTAATGCGGAAAGCCTACGAGATAAACAAATATTGTAGGCTCACAAACAATCAATGTGGATTTCCAGGGATAGCAAAGTAGGTGGCGAAACCAAAAGAACGGTCTACCACAGGGCAGCGTGCTGGCTCTCACCCTATTTAATATATATACTAACGACCAACCGCTTTCCATCGATACTAATAGCTACATCGACGCTGATGACCGAGCAATAGCTGCGAAAGGCAATAATTTCGAAGACATTGAGCAAAGTCTAACTGAGGTACTGGAAGAACTGAACCAATCATCATCATCATCATCATCACCCAGCCCTTTGTGTCAACTGCTGGACATAGGCCTCCCCTATTTCTGTCCACTTTTTCTGTCTTGAGCTGTCTGGATTCAATTTGTGGCGACTCTCTTTATGTCATCCGTCCACCGAGTTGCGGGTCTTCCTCTGCTACTCTTATCGGCTCGGGGTCTCCATTCCAGCAGCCTTTTCGTCCATCTGTTGACCGGGCCACGTGTCCAGGCCAGTTCCATTTGAGTTTGGCGATGCGAGAGATGACGTCAGTGACTCTTGTTCTTCGGCGTAGATCTTCATTTCTTACATGATCTCTTAGAGACACTCCAAGCATCGATCTTTCCATTTTGCGCTCAGCTGTTCTAAGCGTATTTGAAGATGTTATGATCAAAGTTAGTGTTTCAACCCCATAGGTCATGACCGGTAGTACACATCACTGATTGAAGACTTTTCTTTTTAGACATATAGGTAGATCGTTCTTAAATACGTCTCTAAGTTTTCCAAAGGCTGCTCAAGAGAGGGTTATTCTTCTCCCTAGTTCACATGTCTGGTTGTCTCTTGAAATTCGGAATTCGTGACCAAAATAAGTATATTTATCCGGTAGTTTTATTTCTTTATCCTCTATAACTATGTTTCCACTAGGAACCAGATTTGTCATGAATTTTGATTTAGAGAAACTGATTTCTAGACCTACTGCTGCACACACGTCCTTAAGCTCCTGCAGCATTAGCTTAATGTCCCCGAGATTTTCAGCGGTCAGCACTATGCCATTCGCAAACCGCAGCTTTGTCAGCCTTCGACCGTCGATATTTATACCCTTTCCTTCCCAATCCAGTCTTCTAAACGCGTATTCTAGGACTGTAGAAAACAATTTTGGAGACATCGTATCTCCCTGTCTCACACCTCTACTAATCTAGATCTGTTTCGTATTGTCATGCAGCTTTATCACCAATGTTGCATTTTTATAGATGTTATATATTAACTTAGAGTATCGATTATCGATGCAACATTCCCGCAGTGCTTCCAAGACTGCGCATATTTCGATAGTGTCGAAGGCCTTATGGAAGTCAACAAAGGCCAGAACCAATGACCTGTTGTATTCGATCGATTTCTTAATCAGCACTCTAATGGCCTGTACGTGGTCGTTGGTTCCAAAACCGGCTCTGAATCCGGCTTGTTTTGACGGCTGATAGAGAGTCGTGCATGGTGTCAACATCTTGGTGTTGATCTTGGTTTTCCAGTAGATTTGTGATGTGCTCTTCGAACCCCGATACATCCCTAGGGTACGCCTACGTTTTGTTCTTGGCCTTTCTGCTAATCATGTGTCTTTCTTTACTTAAGTCGAGTACTATTTTAGCACGGATCATTCTGTGGTCGCTGCCAGTTCTCACTCTGTTTAGTACTGACACGTCTTTGACTATTTGCTTTTTATCTGTTATTATAAAGTCTATTTCGTTTTTGGTGCGGCCGTCTGCACTTTCCCAGGTTCATCTTCTACTGGGCTTTTTCTTAAAGAAGCTGTTCATTTGGGAAAGATTATTTTGTAGCAAAAACCCAAGCAATGTTTAACCGCGTTCGTTTCTGCCCTCGAGTCCAAAGTCTCCCAAGGGTATCTCATCCAAATCATTTCTTAGTCCCATTTTGGCATTGAAGTCCCCGCAAAGGATGGTAAAATGCGTCTTCTCCTCTTGTAAAGCCAGCGTTATATCGTCATAGAAGGTATCAATTCTCTCGTCTGGGTGATCTAACGTAGGTGCATAGACCTGTACTACTTTAATGTGGTACCTTGTGTTTAGTTTCAGAACCATATAAATCACCCTCGTGGACACCTTCCTTATAGACAGTATGTTCTTGCAGTGACGTTTGTGCACTAAAAAGCCGGTTCCTCCCATAGAGCTCTCATCTTCGCCCGCATGATAAAAGTGATGTCCTGACTTTAGGTTGGTGTACCATTCTCCTCGTTTCCTCACCTCGCAGAGCCCAACAATACCCCATTTTACCTTGTCCAATTCTGGTTCCAGTTCTATCAGTCTTTCGTCCGAGAGTAGTGATCGTGCATTATAGGTGGCAATATTAAGTCTCAAATATTTCGTAGATTTTGCCAATGATTTGTCCCCCCAGGGTCCGTGGGACAGACCGATTTGGCATCGGTGCGAGATTCTGAAAATGCATTTCTACTCGCCTGGGGTAGCTTGCGTTTTGTACTTGGCATTATCATAGGGGATCTTTTAGCCATAAAACACCGCACTGGCTAGACGTGTTGGTGAGTTTTATTATCAGCCGCCCATTCTGGGACAGACGCTGTTTGCAGCCGTCCTCTCTGGGCCAGACGCGCCAGTTTGCTAGTTTTCGTCCGCCCCGAGTATTTCATTTTCTCGGTCCACCCATATCTGGGAGGCATTCCCCTATCCGCCACCTGGGGAGGCGCTCGATGAAGGATCTAGCAATCCCACACTACCAATACTGTAATAAAAATCAGCTAAGGCCAAACCCAGCAAAAACTCAAGTATGTGCCTTCCACCTTCGCAACAAACAGGCATCTAGAAACTTGGAAGTAACGAGGAATGGAATACTACTGGAGCACTGCCCAAACCCAAAATACCCCGAAGTCACTTTAGACAGGGCCCTAACCTATAAACAACACTATAGGAACACTAAACTGAAAGTAAGTGGGAGGAGCAACATCCTAAGGAAGATATCAGGCATAGCTCTTGGGGTACTAGTGCAAGTATCGTCAAAATCACCGCATTGGCCCTATGCTACTCCGCCGGGGAATATGCCTGCCCAGTATGGTATAAGTCAGTACACGCCAAACAAGCTGATGTTGCGCTGAATGAGAGTTGTAGACTTATTAGAGGATTAAGTGAAGAGTAGTGGCTGTGTGCATGTATGAATCATACTAAATGAAACACTTTTGTATTCCATGCAAAATTTTAATCCAAAAAGGACTTCCTATAGAAGCCTAACAACAGAGCGCTTTCGGCCTAGGCCATTATCAGTGCTACTTGTCATTTGGACCTGAAGAGCATATCAACGAAGAGAAACAAACAACACCAAGAAACAACGGTCAAATCACAATTAAAAAGATAAAAGCCACAGTTTAAAAGATATACATAATTAATAGCCGATGCCCAAACCACGCTTTTCGTGGAACAGGATGTTACAGGATGCCCGAAACTCACCCGCTTGGATAGAGTTTACCATCTGGCAGGGGTAGCCCCGCCTGCTGTCCGAAGAGAAACTGCAGCCTATAAGGAAAGACTTAAATCATCAACTTCTGAGCGGCACCGTCTATATGGCCTGCAACCAGCATGCCAGAGACTAAAGTCAAGAAATAGCTTCCTAACAGCCACCGCAGTTTTCCAGGAACAAACGAACATTTTTGGGAGGCCACCAAAGATCAACATTGGATGACTCCATCCGAAAACCTAGCTGCTGGGAGTGAGGAGAGTTGGGAGACCTGGAAATCTCTGAATAGATTCCGAACTGGAACTGCAAGATCTAGGGTCACCCTGAACAAAGGGGTATAACCTGTGACCTCCACCCTATGCGATTGTGGCGACCCTCAGACTACTCCACACATGTACGAATGCCCGTTGTGTCCGACCCAATGCACCCACGAAGATCTGATGTCAGCTCTACCAAGCGCAATCGACGTCGTCCAATACTGGGCAAGACATACTTAGTTTAATCAATTTAACAATATCTGTATGCCTAACTGCTTGTTTACCTCTATGGATTGTAATTTATATATTTTGTAAGATGCTACTGACTCGAATATAATAATACCTTGTTTAATGTTATTCAATTGTAGGTATGTTTTCCAGACCTGGAAAGAGCCGAATGGCTAAACAAAATCATAAAACAGTTGTGGCCTAACGTTAACAATTACGTTCACGATATTATCAAGCAGTTATTGGAGGCGAAATTAAATAAAAAGATCGGAAAATACGGGCTGTCGGGGTTGGTATTCCAAAAACTGGTTGTTGGATCTGTGGTAAGTATCGAGGAGTGCCCGTTTATGCTTTTGAAAATTTTACATTTTACAACATTGAAACTCAATTATACATTGTTATTATTCAAAGTATAAACCATTATAATTAACCTTGTTGATGATTCAAAGCAATATTCAAAGTGATTATCAACGTGTGGCATAAAAAGCTACGCAGCAGCCTACACCGACAGACTTTGGTCTCCATTCCAAACTACTGAAAGGGAAACGCCCCTCTGGAAAACCAAAGCTCGCAACTTAAAAACTTCTGTCAGTGCAAACCATCGGTGCAAACTATCGAAAAGAACACGCCCTTCTGACAGGCAATCTTTTAAAAAGTGAATCCCTTAAGTTTTAAGGGTTAAATAATAATAAAAATAATAATAATAATTATTGTAAGGGAGCTTTTTAGGAGCGACAAGTTAACATTAGTATTGTGGGTAAGCCTTCACGTTTTTAAAGAAAGTGTAATTCTGCGTTTTATGGCCGAAGGCGGAGTGCTGATTAAAATATTAACGTATTAATAGTAACACTCAACATAAGGTAAATTGTTCACGCCCTTCTGGCATTCTCCCTCTCTGGTGCCTTTCTTATTAATTTTCATGAAAAATATCCCCCGGTGCCCACGAGACATGCATCTCTAAAATCTCTGGCAAAATTTAAAACCGTAATACACTCAACTTGAAGCCAATAGTGTGAAGAAAGTATTGTTCATTGCCAGTTGGGTATGTCCCAATTTCCATCCGAATATTTATATAATCATGTAAATCATGAATTCAATCACTGCGTCTGATTGGTTAATGTCAATACATAATTATTTGCCCCTTTTGGCCATTCAGAATAGGAGGAATTGTGTCTATAATCGTTTTTGATAAGGATATAACGTAAGTGTTTTACTCTGCAAGCCTATGAAATGTTAAATTATTTAGATGTTCTGGATTGAGTAAAGACAGCGATAGTTGGATGAAGCAATGAAAAGTATTATTATATTTTTGTAAATATATGATGAGTCTCGTCGAAGCATCGGGGTCCGACGGTTATTAAGGGGGGGCATATGCCAACTAACATTCTCAGTAATATTAATGATAATACATAAATAATGACTCTTTTCAGCCTTTCAGAACAGGAGGGTTGTTTTGAAAACGTGCCTAGTAATGAAATCGTTTTTGATATGGATATAACGTGAAATTTTTCATAATTTAGTCGTCCTGGATCGAGTAGAGACAGCGATAGTTGGATGAAGCAATGCAAAGTGTTGTTATATTTTTGTAAAAATATGATGTGTCACGTCGAAGCATCGGGGTCCGACGCTTATTAAGAGGGGGCATGTGTCAACTAACATTCCCAGTAATATAAATGATAATACATGATTAATTACCCTTTTCAGCCTTTCAGAACAGGAGGAATTGTAGTTTTTGAAAACGTGTCTAGTAATGAAATCGTTTTTGATATGGATATAACGTAAGTGTTTTACTCTGGATCAATATTTCAGATATTTTAAAATGCTTCGAATATTTTAGCTACGCCGGGGATTGCGATATTACTCTCAAATTCAGCAAAGTGAAGGGAGGCATTAAAGATTTCCAGGTAATTTGCGATTAGATTTCTATAATAATTTGCTCTCTCTATTATTAAAATAAGGAAGCAGGGTTTTTATAGATAACCTTTGGAGCCTGTGTTGGGTCAAACCCCTTATTTGTTAGCGGACGATACAACCATTGCACTTTCGGACAGACATTTAATAAAAATATGAAATTTTAATATATTATAGTTTACGTTTGCAGCTTTACGGAAGACTACGGATAATATTAAAGCCCCTAATCGATAGCTTGCCGTTGGCTGGTGGCATTCAGATGTTCTTTTTAAACCCGCCAGACATTGACTTCACTCTGGATGGCATGGCAGGAGTGTTGGAATTTCCTCTTTTGAAGTAAGAAAATAAACTTATTTTGCTGCCTGATGTTTGTAAGATTAATCATATCATATTTTAGTGAAATGCTTAAGAAGCTGATTCTAGAGACCATTTGTTCTGTGATAGTTTTACCAAATAAATTCCCGATACAACTAACCAAGAAAGTTTCTAAAGAAGACATTAAGGTTCCAAATCCCAAGGTAATAATGAAAAGCCGTGGATATCTAATACATTAATGAGAATGTTATATGGGAATTTCTTCACTTTAAGGGTGTGTTACGAGTGCATGTTGTTCAGGCGCGACACTTGATGAAGAGAGACTTGACGTTTACTGGCCACCTTACTTCTGATCCATACGCCGTTCTTACCATTGGCGGCCAAGAATACAAGACCCCGGTTAAAGACCATACTGCTAAGCCTAAGTGGGACTATTGGTGCGAGGTAAATATGTGAAATGTATGTCAATAAGCTGCTGTAATAGTCATATAACACTACTTCTGTGCTTTTATATTGATCATTAATACAAGAATTCGTCTCCATAATATTAATACTTATTGCAAGGGAGCTTTTTCAGCGGGCGACAAGTTAATTAGTTTTGTGGGCGTTACGTCCTTTCATCCATTCCGCAAATTATATTTAAAGGTTATATAAAATGGCAACGTTATACAATCGGGCAACGTTGGGCAAAGCACTGGCGGGAGCAACGCCGATACATGAATGTCGGGGGTTCCCATCCCAGACGCGAACAAAGGAAAATCGCAGCCCTAGGAATCAGAATCACGACAGACTCTCGATGAAGACGGCATAAAGAGTTGATATTTTTTCTTATCTTTGAAATTGTATCGACGACTGGCAGCAAGAAAGTTTAGTTTTTATCAGCTTGTTTCAGTTAAATTACAGTTTATTTAATTAGATAGCAGACAGTGGGTAAGCCTTCGCGTTTTTAAAGAAAGAGAAATTCTG
>MU184238.1:29959-153888 GCA_016904865.1 Pissodes strobi
TCTGCATACGTTAAAATTTTCTTGTCCATGCAAGCATGTCTCGCATTTCTTCGGCAGAAAACAAGTTATATGGCATTTTTAACTTAACTTTTAATACCAGTTTCTTTAAAAACACTCACAATTTTGACAAATCCCAAAAGAGTTTGACATAATGAAATTTCATTGCGGTTAACAATAATTGTTTCATTTAAAAGTTAATTTAAGATGCAAGCTAGAGGACTGGTTTCCAAAAATAATGCTTTTTCCGTATTTCAGTTTATTATCGAGGAAATTAATGGTGTATATTTATTTATCAGCTTATGGGATGACGATACCATCCAGGAAGATGAACCGCTGGGAAGGTACGTAAAATATCTATAGTTTTATTTTATTATTTTGAGTCTACTATGCTTCAAAATTGGGGTATGAAATGAAATTACTTTATAAATATTAGGCAGAATCGTGTATTTTTGTTTTTTATTTTAAATAGTGCTCCTAGGAATTTTTAAAAAAATATATAAATTTTTTTAGAGCCAAAGTACAAGTATCCAAATTGGTGGAAAAGAAGTCGGCAGATATGGTAATATTTTATTTATTTCATAGCAACATTTTGCATCAGGCACATGTAATTTTTAGTGGTTTAATCTGGAACACGTTAAACATGGACAAATTCAGCTTAGAACAACTTGGCTGACGCTCAGCGCTAACCGTGACGATCTCAAAGATGTAAGTATAAGAAATAAAATTATTAAAATTAATTATGTATCGAAGAGCAATAATGTCTGGGATCCACTTGGGTGTTATCTCCCATAATAAAGCTGAATCTCCACTGGAAACCCGAAATGATCGCTCCATTTCATCAGTATAATAATCCTATTTCGAAGCAGAAAAAATAATTCCCTTAAACAATGGCAAAATAACGTGCCCTTTTATTCATTACACCACAAGGAGTTCAAAGTTCAATTGAAAATTGACCTCGAGAAGAGATGGGACGGGATGTTGAAAATTCAATTAAGACATGCATAAGGAATGCTCAAATTAATACTTATTCCCATTATTTCAGGCTCTCTATGCAATTAAACAGCTACAAGTATCAAGTCTTGCTTCAGCAATTTTAACAGTCTATATTGAATCAATTGAGGGCTTAGAGGTAAGTATAAAATAGGTTTTATTCATGTTTTATAGTATATTATTTAACGAGCGATAATGTACGCCATAACAAACGGGGAATATTACTATACGAGTCGCTTGACACGTCTCGTTTCCATAGCTTGCCTATTAGGAAATCCTTAGTTACACTAGTTGTGTTATGAGTAACTATAATGGCACTTGCATAGATAGCATACTGCTCTTGCTGTCATAAGTTTTACGCGCGAGTCAAACAAGATTTGGATAGAGTTACTGAATCAGTGAACCTGGCTACACAGAGATTCGAATAAAATTTTGGTTTCTCTAAGTTGCTTTTTCACCACATGGATTTTTGATTTAACTGAGTTGAAATCTAGTTGCAAGACCGTTAAAAATGTATAAAAAGATACACTAATAGTTGTTTTCAGTGGCCAGAGTCTACAACAAGGGAACTTTATGTCCAAATGAAGATAGGCAAGCAAGAGAAGAGTACCAAAACATTTAAGAAGAAGACTGACCCTGTATGGGACGAGGGCTTTGTATTTTTGGTGCCCAACCCTGACGATGACTACATTACTTTTAAGGTTATGGATGGTAAAGAGGAAGAAAGCGTTGGTAAGCTTATATAAGCAAGATATTTAAATATAATTAATTAATTATTCACATTTCGCTTGTGGTAGTAGAACAAAACCTTTCAGTTGTCCACAATGCATGTGATAACCAATTTGTTTTTGAAACCAAGTAGGTATTAAGTCTGTATCAAAAGAACAATTTATTACTTTCAAGTGATTTCTATTTAAGAGATTCAAATGAATTGAATTGAATGAAATATCAGGCCAATTTTTTTAAATTTTCTCATTATGCTAGGTCTTATTGCGATGAAAACTGCATCAAGATTCGCTCCAAAGTTTCGGTCAAGAAAAATTAGCTTAGTCTTTCCAAATTGCAGAAAACATATTTTTCAGGAAGGATTTAAGTTTTTATAAGAACTCCCGACTGGTGGTGTTCTTCGAAAACTGCCTCCATACAGTAGCTCATATCATAATGTATTTTCATTATTTTTTGTTTGTTATATATACATATTTTTTCCAATAAACTATTACACATTTGTCTTCTTTTTAGGAGGATTTATTTACAATATCAGCGCTCTCTTCGGTGAAAATGATTTACGAATAGAAAAACAGACTTTCAAATTGTCGCAGTGCGAAGCTGAAGGTGAAATTAATTTATCCATGACGCTTCGGGTGAGTTAGAGTGCAAATATTCAAATTATTTACCAAGTAAAGGGCTTCCTAGCAATTATAATTGATAATATAAAATGCTATACAGTTTAGTTTTCGATCCATTTAATATCCTCCCGCACCTAACCAAGGCATTTGATCGAGCAAATTTCTACCGAACCCCAAGTAGTGTACAGGGTGTCCGGAAATACCGTTCGAATAATTTCAGGAGCGATTCCACATAAGAAAACATGAAAATTTTTGCATATGAACCTGGGTCCGGAAATAGTTTCCAAGATACAGGGTGTCAAACTTTAAAAAAAAACGGTGTTTTATTAATATCTTAAATATCCTTTTACTAATTAAGTTGAAATTTGGTAGTGTTATTTGTAGTAATAAAGGGCTTATTTAGCCTTAATTAGATTAAAAATATAAAGTCCAGTGGGCTCCCGGGGGGCATCACACCGAATATTATTGACAAAAAAATGTGCGCCACTGACTTTCTTAAATATTTTATATTTTTTTCGCATTAAGCAACTAAAAATACAACATTCTTGTTTTTTGAATTGTTTTCGTATCTTGCTTCGTTTTCGAGAAAAAAAAATAAAACCAGCTTATTACATTTCCAAACTTTAAGAAAAAACGATTTTTTTATTAATATCTTAAATATCCCTTTACCGATTTTGTTGAAATTTTGTAGTGTTATCTGTAATAATAAGAGGCTCATTTAGCCTTAATTAGAATAAAAATATAAAGTCCATTGGCGTCCCGGAGGGCATCATACCGAATATTATTGACAAAAAAGGTGTGCGACACTGGCTTTTTAAAATATGTTATATTTTTTCGTATCTAGCAACTAAAAATACAATATTTTTTCTTCTTGAATTGTTTCCGTATCTTGCTTCGTTTTTAAGAAAAAAAAACCAGTTTATTACATTTCCAAACATTTTTAAAAAATCGTTTTTTTTTAATAATATCTTAAATATCCTTTTATCGATTTTGTTGAAACTTAGTAGTGTTTTCTGTAATAATAAGGGGCTCATTTAGCATTGATTAGAATAAAAATATAAAGTCCATTGGCGTCCCGGGGGGCATCATACCGAATATTATTGACAAAAAGAATATGCGCCACTGACTTTTTTAAACACTTTCTATTTTTTTCGTATTAAGCAACTTAAAATACAATATTTTTTCTTTTTGAATTGTTTTCGTATCTTGCTTCGTTTTTGAGAAAAAAAATAAAAACCAATTTATTACATTTCCAAACTTTTTTTTAAAAAATCGATTTTTTTATTAATATTTTAAAGATCCTATTATCGATTTTATTGAAATTTTGTAGTTTTAACTGTAATAATAAGGGTTTCATTTAGCCTTAATTAAAATATAAAGTCCAGTGGCGTCCCGGGGGGCGTGATCTTCTTCTTTTTCTTCTTCTAGCCGTTTTCTATCCTTTGGATATAGGCCTCTCTCATATTTTTCCAGTTTTCCCTGTTCTGTGCCACTTGGTACCAGTTCAGTTCGGCTGTTCTTTTGATGTCATCATACCATCTTTGTTGTGGTCTGCCGGTGCTTCTTTTCTCTCCCCAAGGTCTCCATCTTATTGTTTTTCCGCTCCAATTGGTTGTATTTCGGGCAACATGTCCGGCACAATTCCATTTAAGACTACCTATTCGCCTCGCTATATCTTCAACCTTGGTTCTATTTCTTATCCACTCATTGGTTTTATGATCTTTAAGCGTTATTCCAAGCATTTTTCGTTCTATTGATTTTTGGTGTATCTTTAATTTATTTAGGATTTTCTTTGTTAGAACCCATATTTCACATCCGTAGATTGTTACGGGAAGAATGCATTCCATGTAAACCTTGGCTTTTAGTTTGAGGGGTAGGTTGGAATTGAAGATGTGTCGCATCTTCCCGTAGGCCGCCCATCCTAGATGTAATCTATGGTTAATTTCAAGTTCTTGATTAGTTTTTCCAAATGTTATTTCTTGACCTAGGTAGACATAAGAGTTCACTTTCTCTACTTGTTGTCTTAGCACATTTATACTCTCTATGTTTGTCCGTTGGTTTGTCGTAAATTTGGTTTTAGAAATGTTCATTTCTAGGTCTACTTTTCTTGCTTCTTGTTGTAGTTCTATAAGCATGTGTTCTAATTCTTCACTGTTTGGGGCAATAATAGCGATGTCATCAGCAAATCTTAGGTTACTGAGCTTTTCTCCCGATATATTAATTCCTCTGTCTTCCCAGTGTAGGCTTTTGAAAACATCCTCTAGCACCAGTGTAAACAATTTGGGTGACACAATGTCTCCGTGTCTATCGCCTCTTTTAATCAGGATTTCGTCAGTGTCTTCATGTAGCCTTACTTTCATTTTTGAGCGGTTATTTATTGTCTGTATAATGTTAATATATCGTTGGTCTATTCTTGCATTTTTCATTGACCTGATAATAGCCCAAAAGTCAACTGTGTCGAAGGCCTTTCTAAAGTCTATGAAGGCGACCCATATTGGGATGTTATATTCCGTTGCTTTTTCGTTCAGTATTCTTACGGTGTGGAGATGTTCTATTGTACTCATGCCTTTTCTGAAGCCCGCCTGCTCATAGGGTTGGTATGTGTCAAGTTTGTATTCAAGGCGGTTTGTTATTATTCTCACAAATATCTTGTAGATCTGTGATAGCAGGCTGATTGGTCTATAGTTTTCTAGGTTGCTTGGATCACCTTTCTTATATATCAGTATGACTATCGCGGTGTTCCAATCCTGTGGCATTTTTCCCTCGATTAGGCATGCATTAAATAGTGATTTAAGCTCCCTTACCAGTAGGCTTCCACCTTCCATCATCATTTCCGGTATGATGTTATCGTTACCTGCTGCCTTTCCGTTTTTTAATTGGTTTAAAGCTTTCCGAATTTCTTCTTCTTCAATCTGTGGTAGATCCTCGGAGCCAACATTACATATCCTGTTTTTCTGATCATTGTTTGCTCTTCTGGCATCCTCATTGTCTATTTTGGACTCGTACAATCCTGTGTAGAACACCTGTGTTACCTTGAGTGTCTCTCTTCGATCCACTGTTATGTTACCCTGTCCGTCTCTCAGCTTGATCATTTCTTTTTTATGTGCGTTTTCTTTTTTAAAGATGTTCAAGCCTCTGTTTTACAGTATCAACTATTCTATTCGATTCTCTTGACGCTTTCTCATGTCCTGCTTGGCTATTTTCTTTGTTGTTTTGTTTAGTTCGGCATACTCTACTGTATTCCTTTTGTTGTCTTTAATAAGCTCTCTCCTTTTTTCCAGTAGCTGTTTGGTTTGTGTTGTAAGCTTTTCTTTTCTTTTAGTTTTTGATGTTACTAAACTTGCGGTTGTTTCTTTCAATGTTTTTATTAGTCTACTGTTTGTTTCGTCTGAGCTGTCGTGTGGTGATGTTGTTTCCTTTGTTAGCCGTTCTGTCAACCTTTTGCTATATATTGACTTATTGTCTCTTATTGTACCAGGATCTACACGGTATTGGGTGCTGTTAAACTTTTTTGCTCTTTCCAATTTTGTGTTTATTACGATCTTGCACCGAACTAATCTGTGATCACTGCCCGTAGTAAAGAAGTTCAGAACGTCGACATCTTGAACGATATGTTTATTTGGTGTTAGCTCGTAGTCTATTTCATTTTTTGTATTTCCATCCGGACTGGCCCAGGTTCATTTTCTGTGAGGTATTTTTTTGAAAAACGTATTCATTATGTATAGTTGTTCTCTTTCCAGGTAATTTGCAAGCATCGTCCCTTTTTCATTTCTTTTCCCCAGACCGAAGTGTCCAACATACTGCGAACTGTTACACTGCTCTCCTATTCTTGCGTTAAAGTCTCCTATTATCAGCGTGTATTTTGTTTTATTTTCTGTTAGGCTCTGTGTGATTTCATCATACAGCACCTCGACTTCTTCATCCTCATGGCTACTTGTTGGTGCATAGATTTTAACGACTTTAATTGTTATATTGGAGTTAATCTTAAGTGTTATGTAAACTACTCAAAAATGAATAGGGATATTGATTTTTTTTTGTATTTCTTTGGAGTCCTGTATTTTTAGCATGGAAGCATGCAGAGGAACCTGCTTTTCACTGTGGGTGGAGAATTTTATTAGCTTTACAATGATTTAGTTGTTTTTTGATGAAAATTTTAATTTTCAAATATACACGGTGCTTTAGAAAAGATTGGAATATCCATTATTTTTGATTAACTCTAAACTTTTGGATAACGGGTTTTTGTTAATTTTTGTGTCGCATTCTGCATCTGTGTTAAGTTCTCCTGAAACGGTTTTGGAACTACTTGCCTACTGGGAAAAATAAGGCATCGATCAATACATTTCGACATTTCCGTTGAAACATTTTGACCTCCATTAATAGCAGGTAGCCCGGTGTCACAATATCTGACAGTAGTTATTTATCCATTTCATTTTTCAGTACCTATCATAGGTCTTAAGTTACAAAAGCATACATAACTCCTTTTTTTCGACATCTCATTTATTAAATGTTTAGTGTTTATTGATAAATGAAGTACCAGTTTTCATTTGGTAATGCAGCATGCAGCAAAATCACTTGACAATGGAACAGTCAAATATTGCCGTGCGCGGGTTTCAAAGAGGATATCGTGAAGATGAGATAGCCGCAGTGTTGAGAATAACACAGAGCTTTATTTCGCGAACGATATCACGGTACAGAGAATCTGGCAGTGCAGCAAGAAGACCTGGAAGTGGATCGCTGCGGGTAACAACTCCTCAACAAGATCGATTTCTTATCATTAATATAAGATTGGGCCCATTTTCTACCGCACGACATCTGCAATAAGCCTTTTCCAATGCCACTGCCACCCGAATCTCAGATCAATCTGTTAGAAAATGCTTACGTGAGGTAGGGATTTCGTCATATCGTCCTCTGAGAAGCCCAGCAAGAATTCCTGCCCACAGAAGACAGCGAGTTCAATAGTACGGTTACGTTTAGAAGAGGAATTATTGTCTTGGAATGCCATTCTGATTACGGATGAGTCAAGATTTTTGTGCATAATGACAGCCGATCGACGCCCGATAGTTTATCGAACTGCGAGAAATCGTACTTTACCTCAATACGTTGTTGCGTTCGGTGGTGGAGGTATTATGGTCTGGACAGGAATCTCGATGGATTTTTGCACTGATATCCATATCTTTGATGGATCTTTAACTGATCAGCGATATAACGAAGAGATCATTTTGAGATCTGTGTTGAATCGTGCCAATGCAGCTGGACGACAATGCAAGGCCGCATAGAGCGCAAGTGGTTTTAAATACGTTTGGCGACGAAGAAATAAATCATCTTCCCCTTCCACCCCTCTCTTCGGATGTTAATCCTATAGAACATGTATGGGACTTTTTGCAAAGACGGCTGGGTGACCATCATGCACAGCCTACAACTCGATCAGAGCTTAGGGCCGTTTTACCTGTTCTATGGCAGCAAATACCGCAGCAAATACCGCAAGAACATAGTAATCACTGAGGTTCAGAGCTGTTATCGATGCTCATAGTGGGGCTACACGTTTTTGATTATTGTACCAAATTGTTTTCATTGTTTTTTTCATTATTCTTATTGCTATTATGCTTTTATACTTGTAAATAAAATTGGAGAAAGAATTGTTTTTAAATGATTTAGTTGTTAACAAAGATCTTTAGAACTTTACTAAATGGAGTTTGAGATTTTAATAGCGATGACTGAAACTGTGATCATATTGTTCTCAGTAGGCAAGTGGTTCCAAAACCGTTTCGGGAGAAGTTAACACAGATACATAATGTGACACAAAAATTAATCAAAACCCCTTATACAAATGTTTAGAGTTAATCAAAAATAAGGGATATTGACACCCTCTTTAAGCATTCTGTATATTTGAAAGTTAAAACCTTCATCAAAAAACAACCAAATCATTGTAAAGCCAATTAAAGTATCCACCCACTGTGAAAAGCAGGTTCCTCTATATGCTTCCATGCAAACAATACAGGGCTCCAAAGAAATACAAAAAAAAATCAATATCCCTATTAATTTTTGAGTAGTTTATATTACTCTATTTGATATGGCTTTAAGCATTTCAAGATTTGGGGAAATTCGTTTGTTGATAATGAAACCCACACCACCTATTATACTATTGTCTTCTCTTCCTTTGTAAAATAGAATATGTCCTGATCTTAGCCTAATGGATTCCTGACCACTTCTCCTTGTTTCTGATATTCCCAGAATATCCCAGTTTATTCTGTCTGACCTAGCGTTATAAGTTGCAATGTGAAGTTGGCAGCCTTGTTTAACCCAGGGATTCTTAGCCCCCTGCTCTATGACTGGTCTGACCGCCGCCTCCCCCTCCCGAGAGGGCATAATATACATTTTTTCCCAACAATGACATACGCCAAAAATGACATTAATATACTCCCAATATATTTAAAAAAAGTGGCAGCTCCCACTGTAATATAAACCTACAATATGTAAAATAAATAAAGCTGCTATTTCAACAATTAAAAAATATATGCACATATATTGAACTCACCTATTATGTCAAAATATTAGCAAAACATTTCGACACATGTCATATCCATATAAAAGAATTTGATAAATGTAAGTGTCAGATTTGACACTTGCTTAATCCGTCCAACTGATACAACTCTACATAACCGTATGTTAATAAGGATTGAATTTGACGTATTTCAACATACATATTGACGTATTTCCATGACATTTCAACGACATATTCACATGACGTGTAATATTGTTTCCTCTTGACAGCTGTCAATAGTGTGTCGACCTTACAAACGTCTTTGGTATACATAATTAGAAAAATTTCCGAATTATTCCAAATTCAAAATCGGAAATCGATAGAGCAATAAAAGCTATACAAAAAATGTCATACATTATTTTCTGTATCGTTTTTAGTTAAGCTATAAAAAATTAATGAAAAATTGTAAGAAATAGGAGAGTATTGGTTCTTCTACGATTTTCTCGAAATAACTTTCTTATTAATGGTCCTATAAAAAAAAATTGAGATATATTATAGAACTCAAACTACATCATCATACATAAATGAATTAATTCTATCTGTCATCGTAACATTTTTTATGACAGCTGAGAAGAGAAATAATTTGAATACATTTGAAACTTTTTATTAAATCCGGATAAACTAGTTTTCCCTAGGCCAAACCAGTCTATCCGAAGAGACAAAAAGGTTACGACAGCCTTAGGTATAATTACATATTTAGAAATGTAGGTTAATTTTAATTTTTTATTTGGATTGTTTCCTTTAGTAGCTCCAGTTCCGCTCCGCCTTTTGTACTATACAAATAAAAATAATTTTCGACTTGTAACAAGCATTTTGCTTTGCAGATACTGGAAAATGCCTGTGCTAATACCACCGATGGTCAGTTAAGCGACTCAGGAGAATATAACGAAGGTAAAATTTTGGAAACGTGTCGCCACCTATTTTTGTTAGTAATATATTTTTCCTTGCGAGCGCTTCAAAGATTGATAGATTTTTATGTATATCTACCCTTGCGAGCGGATTCAAGAATTAAATAATAACGAAATTACTGATCATCGTAAGGGAGCTTTTAAGCAGATGACAAGTTAAATAGCTTTAGTGTGAGTGCGCCTCCGCGCTTTTAAGACATTTTTGAACGAAATGTAGGAATGAATTTAAATAACATAGGATAAATAGGATAAAAATTCGTTTCGTTACAACTGTAATAACTTATTTGCATTAAAATATATAACAGCACTGTATAACAGCCTAAAATCTAATAAAAAAAGTATAATCCAAACATTACATTGGAATTATCGTTTAATATAAAAATGGCGTTTCCCCCTTATATATTATTATTATCATTTTCAAGATTGTTTAAGTGTGTACATAATTTTATCTTATATTTTACAGACAATCCGCCGAAAGGAGATAGTACCAAGGATCTATCAGAACACTCGAGCCTGTCCCGATCTTCATCGACTTCAAGTGGAAGTAGTGACAGCAGTAGTAGTACAACGTAAGTTTTTTTTATGAAGAGCTTGAACCATTATTCGTTTTTGTTAACGTTATATATGTTGATTAGATCAATATTGATACAGTTCCGATACGACATACAATGACGGACACATCGGTACTATACGTGGCTTTTCATATGAACACAGGCACAAAACGCTGAGAAAAAGAAACATATCCAACAATAGAGTTGTTGAAGATTGAGCAGTATGAATGAACAACGACTATTAAAAACATAGCATAGATGCAACCCTTATCTCCATAAGTTATATAAGTCACCACCACCCTGGTTAGAGATAAATGCTACCCTGGCAGATTTCCAAAGCTGAGTAGGTGCTGAATACAAGGAGTCAGCGCCTCCAAATTCATTTGGAGTGAGGTTAAGAATATTCCATCAGGATCTTATGATTTGAAAGGGCTAACTTCTATGATATCACATGCTATACTGCCATAAGTATTAACCTCTAAATGTGGGCGTCCGTCCTCCTCCTGAATAATGAACTTTTGGCAAATACCCAAGCGACTCTTCGCTCTATAATGTTCAGGTCCCATCTGGCTTTCGCAGTGACCTTATGGGCTCTTCTCTTCTAAAGCTAAGGATCTTAGCGAAACTTGAGACTTCCTTCAAGGATTCTACAGTAGGTTCTAAAGGATATTCGGCTGCCCCTGTGCAGTACTCTCTCGAAACCTCTTCTTGCAGCTCAATATTCGTCCCAAACTTCCTCGCGATCTTTATCGTTTAAGGCATTGCTCAGAGCCTGTGTTGGACTAAGAAGACAAGCGTGCTCGAAGGTTTTAACGATTTTCCAGCAACTATCCTTGACTCTCCGTTAAGGTCTTCTTCCAAGCGATCTTATTCACCATGAATTCGAGTTTGGTCATTCTATGATCTGACAATGTTGTATTATATAGTAGATATCTTCTATATTGTAGTAGAGAAGTCGTGTATGTCAGATTCCTTAGTTGTAGACTTTTTGAATAAGGCCGCTCAGCTCTGGCCCAGGGCATAAATTGCATAAGGAAACTCTAGAAGAACTGAAAAATGCTCGACGCTTCTATAAGAACAAATCTGCCCGCATTGTCAAATCTTGAACAGGAGACCGGAGCCAGAGTATTTGGGCCAGAAACTTAGATCTCCCTAGCACTGGGAAAACACCCTATGTCCGGGTGGAAACTGACGTCATAGGGAGATGTGCGCAGTTCAATCTAGACAGAAACTATAGAAAGGAAGAGATTGACATCTTCTCAGACAGTCAAGCAAGCGCTGACCTCAACAACAATCAGCTCCAGAATGATATGGGAGAGCCTAAATAGGTTAAATGAATTAGGCAAGAGGCAAGAATAACAAATTATCCCTTCAATGGATACCAGGACACGCTGGGATAGAAGGCAACGAAAAAGCAGACCAAGTGGCAAAAGTAGGAGCACAAATTCGGCTTTTAGGACCGGAACCTTTCTGTGGGATAATAACATACACATACAAGGAAGAATTCAGGAAAAAAAGAGCGAACCAAATGCATCAGTCTATGGGAACGCCTTCCAGTGTTAAGACAATCAAAGATATTTCTAAGGCCTTCTCACCCAGGAAGATCAAAACACCTTATAACACTGAGTCAGAACTATCTCCGCATCTTCACCGGCTTTCTTACACACCACTGCCGGTTGAGAAGGCACTTGGAGAGGATACAAATTGAAAATGGGGACAGTTGCCGGTTCTGCGAGGAGGGGAGGAAACCCCGGAACACCTTCTCATAGAGTGCTTCAGGTTCTGCAACGCCGAATAGTAGGAACTTCCATCCATTGAACCATCCAGACTACTTGCATTTATCAAAGTACTGAAGATGGATAAGGAAGCACCATAATAGATCTGTATAGGTCACAGTATATTAACACCCCCCTAGATCAATTAATCATCATTATCATCAATCATTGTCAAGATCGAGAAATCTAAAAAGTTTTAAAACCCCACAGAAGAAACACAAGTTAAACTACAAACATTAAATAGTAATAATAGAAAAGAAAAATAATTACCTGAAGAAGACACAGAAACCATAGACGATTCCTATTTTGATAATGAGAATATTATGTAAGGATTTGTTACTAGCAGTAGGTTAAGATAAAAACGAAAATGTGAAGATACCACCAAGATTTGAAAAATGTCACGTCAGTTGCCTCATAAATATTATAGATCAAAGAAACAGAAAGTTACCAAGAAGCTGTTAATGGTGAAGAAAAAGAACAATGATTATTGGCGATGAAGGAATAATTGGATTCCCACGTGAGTCCTTGAAAATTTGTCTAAAAGAAATTTATTCCTTGTAAATAAGTGTTTAAAATAAAAAGAAGCACAGACGGTTCAATAGAAAACTATTAGTCATTAAACGCTACTCACAGAAGAATGTTTAGGATAAAACGTTCAGCCCAGTTGTAAAAGCTGGTATTATAAAGGTAGTCCCAAGAAGTGCTACGAATAAGAGCATGGCATTGTGCATCATTGCTATTTAGTGAAATCGATTTAGAACTCTTCATGAAGCAACCAAAGGGGTATGGAGATGGAACAAATCGTCTTCGGCCTCATCAAAGCTCTCGAGCAGGCTCTAAGCCGCTGTAATTCCAGATTTGTGAGCTTCTTAGACAAGTTGAAGTTTAAGAACAGTGAAGATGATCCATACACTACATTAAGTAAGAAAGTATAAATATGTTGATGATGAACCAATAGTGTCTATCAATAATAGCATGAAAGATTTCCTCATTGTAAACTTGAAAAAGAATTATATCATAACTGTTAAACCAGCACATGACTGTTTGAGTTTAGAAATTAAATATTTTGAAGCCGGAAGTCAGCCAATAAACTTATACCCGGAAACCTGGGGGCATTATGAAAGACGGTTGCGGTCCAGTGTCTACTCCAATTATTAAAAAAACTGTAGGGCCAGGGAAGGAAATTCAAGAAAATTCTAAAGAAATTTCATATAAGCAAGCTTCTTCATGAGAAGTACAACAAAAAAGAAGTTTAGACAATTTGACTTCTTCAGTTCAGATGTAACAGTTAAACGTATTTTCCATTACCTGACGAGAACTCAAAGACGTAAGACGTGAATCATTGAAGGACATATTCATGCTGATCATGGTGAAGTTTCAGTAGCAAAAATAGTTGCTGCAAGTGAAGCTGCAAAAAAGTTGATATGGCCAGACTCTATGAAGAAATTATCTACCTAAAGTACGTTCCTACACTTTATGTTGGTAATAGACTAGTTCAAAATCCCGAATTTCATAAAAGCACAAAGCATAATATAAGAATAATGCACTTTTTAGTGCATGAGTTGGTTCTAGAGGAAGAGATTGGAGTGAATCACCAAGCTCAGACTGAATAGGGTTAAAGAAACTACTTAATGAGGAAAGGTGTCGAACATATTATTCTCGTCGTTTCTTTTTTAAATAAATCTGTTGCGAAGGAGTGTTCTGGGTTAATTATATCAGCATATTGAGCAAATACAGAGTGCGTCTCATTCTCAATCATTTTTGTTTCAAAGTTGATCGTCGCGGCGTTTTTGATAGAATAAATGGTATAGGCAACATTGCCTCTTCTCTATTTGCAATATATTTTAATGGTATACTCTGAAGCGATTAGATTTCATTAGATAAGCTGAATCCTAAGTTAATCCTTATAAAAACATTAAGTGTAAAATTGTCGATGACATATTTCGTGTTTTCCATGAAATACATAGTTTCGCAAGCCGTGTGAAAAGTATAATTTTCAAGAGTAGTTATTAGTGTGTTTTTAACCATTCTCAAGCTAGTTGTAAAATTTATATTACAACCTATTTGCTCAGGATGAAATGTCCTATTATCACAATTTGATAAAGCGCCTATATAAGGGCGTCAATCGTTCCAAAGTAAACGATGGCTGTGGCTTAAAAATATTTCGAAATATCCAAAGATAAACGTCGGCAGCAATTTAATTCGGTCGTCAATCAAAACATCCGTTCAAATCAACGAGCATTATTACTTAATGCAGCCTATGAGAGATAAGTCGACAGTTACCTGTTGTAAACATATTTTGAAAAGAACAATACATTTGCTTCGCAGTAAATCCTTATCAGGACCCACTGAAAACGGTGTCGCGTTGTTAAACTATTGTAAATCAGTGTTGAATAGTACGATTTTTTGTGAGGATTAACGTGAGTGAAGCACATACGGACCATGGAAATTATATCGGGGTAATTTTTTTTTAAATACTTAATTAATTGGGTTTATAGTGCAAATGAACTTGAGAGTGAAATCAGAATGGTTGGGGCTAAGGATTTTTTTCTGGAACAATTTATTGTCGCTGGTAATATTGAGCTCGTTCTGATTATTATTTTTTTATATTGTCTAAGAATAATCAGAAGCTGCTGAGCATTACCAGCATGATCAGAACCAGATAGATTAAAATTATTAAAAATGCTGCTTTTTCTAGTGAGGTGTGTCTTCAAACTTGAGTAAATTTTCGTTACCTTCCTTCAAAAAATTGAAAAAAAAATAAAAATCAATGAAAATGTGTCCTGACTTGGTAGCGTAGATCGCGAAAAAAATATCAGTTTTTCTCTAGTGGATCTGGATTTCCAGTTTTTCACGAAAATGTCGCAAAAAATACTTTAAAACTGCAGACCCTCAAAAAATTGCTAGTTCTTCCTTATTTTCGTTTTCGAAATTTTTGACCGATTGAGACAATTAGTCAAATTAGAGCATTTAATGTAGAGACAGTAGGAGAGTTGATCCTCCATGTCATGGTATTAGATAAGGACATAAAATCGATATCTGGAAAACGATGGGTGGTAAATCAATGAAATTTTAGTGAAAATTCACTGCTATTTTGCGAACATTCCCATTTCTTTTTTATTTTTGTTTTTTGAACTTTTGTAACTGAATGAAATTTTAATGGAGCAAATTCGATACTATTTTGCTACTTTTGTGTAAATTTTGTTTCCAAAACTTTCGACGATTAAGGGAATTAGGCAAATTATGCAAATTAGAGCATTCCCCCTAGTGTAGCGACAGCAGGACAGTTGATCCTCCACGTCAGGACTAAAACGTAATTTTTAAAATATATGAACGAAATTTTAATGGAGTAAATTCAATACTATTTTACTAGTGCTTCCTAATTTTTGTTTTCGAAACTTTTGAGGGATTAAGACATTTATTCAAATTAAAGCATTCACCTCTGGTGGGACGACAGCAGAACAGTTGATCCTCCATGCCAAGACTGAAATGTTTTTTTTTCTTAATATATATGTAGGGATGTAAGATCCGATATCTGGAAAACGATGTTTAGCAACTGAATAAAATTTTAGTGGAACAAATTGGATCCTATTTAGCTAGTTATTCCTTATTTTCGTTTTCCAAATTTTTGACGGATTAAGACAATTAGTCAAATTAGAGCATTTAGTGTAGGGACAGCAGGACAGTTGATCCTTCATGTCATGGATAAAACGAGATTTTATAATATATATACAGGGATAAAAGATAGATATCTGGGAAACGACGTCAATGACATGTTTGTGTAGGTAATTCAATTAATTAACTAATTAAAAAAATATCCCATAAGTTCTATCAAGACCTTTACTCACCAAGAACAGAAATACCACCAGAAAGCCAAAACAAAGAAAAAGTAGTCAACGTTGGCTCTGCAGAGATACCAGAAATAAACGAGGAAGAAATTATAAATGAAGAAAAACAAGGCACCAGGAGGAGATGATATAATCGCGGAAATGCTCAAGGAGGCACATGAAATTGTCATATCGCAGCTAAACCACCTTTTCAATCTCTGTATAGAACAACAAACAATAGCCACGAATTAGAATGAGGCAATAATAGTTATATTATTTAAAAAAGGAGATAGAACAATGCTGGAAAACTATAGACCCATTAGCTTGCTGTCTCAGATGTATAAGCTTTTTACCCGACTCATAACCAACAGAATTACAAATATGCTGGATGCCTACCAACCGGTAGAACAAGCCGCATTCCGCAAAGGATATAGCACTAATGACCACTTACTTACAATAAAGATCATAATAGAAAAGTCGACTGAATATAACTTTCCAATACACATGGCATTCGTGGACTACGAGAAGGCATGGGCAATATTTGAAGAACTAGACAAAGCGCGAATAGACCATTGGTACAAGAACCTCCTTAAAAATATATATCAAAGAGCAAATGCAAAAATCAGGTTACACGAGGAAACAGACAACATTGAAATTGGTATCAGACAAGGAGATGCAATATCCCCAAAACTCTTTACCTTAGCTCTGGAAGGAATTTTCAAAAAACTTGAATGGGGAAATATGAAACTAAACATAAGTGGAGCCAAAATATCATACTTATTTGCAGACGATATTGTTCTATTCACCGACAACACAATGGATCTTGAAAGAATGCTTTCCGAACTAGACAGAGAATCTTCAAAAATCGGTCTAAAAAAGAATAAAACAAAGACAAAGATAATGAGCCAAGACCAAGTACAAATAACAGTCAACGGGCACATATCGAAAAATGTTCAGGATGAGGAATATATATATTTGGGACAACATATAGAAATAGGAAAGGGTAACAAGGAGATAGAGATTGAAAGGAGAAGGGGACTAGGATGGGCAGCATTTGGCAAATTAAGTCATATTCTTAAGGATAGAAGGATACCACAATACCTTAGAACAAGAATATTTGAACAGTGTGTATAGTACCGATGATAATATATGGAGCACAGACCTGGACTTTCACAAAGACAATGGTGAATAAATTGAGGACAACACAAAGAGCCATGGAAAGAGTTATGATAGGCGTAACACTAAGAGACAGAAAGAGAAAGGAATGGATTAGACAGAGAACAAAGGTCGTAGATATAGTGGAAAGAGTCACAAGCCTGAAGTGGAATTTTGCAGGACATATAGCCCGCCTTACAGACGACAGATGGAATAGCCGAATAATATGCTGGAGACCATGGGAAGGAAAGAGAGGAAGAGGAAGACCAATTATGTGATGGTGTGACGACATAAAACGAGTGGCAGGATTTGGATGGACGAGAACAGCACAAAACAGAAAGAACTGGAGGAGATGAAGGGAGGCCTATGCTCAATACTGGGCGCAATAAAGGGCTTGATGATGATGATGATGAATTCAATATTATTTTCAAACTTATTAGTGTTTCTTATTTTTGTTTTCAGAATTTTTGACGGCTAATATGACAATCATTTAAACTCTACCATTCTGATCTAGTGACAGCAGCACAGTTGATCCCTTATGACAGAGCTAAAACGGTATTTTTTAAATATACAGAGTGTCTCAAGGCGGATGGTATCTTAGACGTTTCAGGAGAATCACTCAACGGATCATTCTGAAAATATGGTCGTTTACATAAACGGATATGCTCTACATTGCTAATATATTTTCAACAATGCAGTGTTGCCGTTTCTACTAAAAAGTGGTAACAATTGTAAAATTTTAAATGGAACGCATATTTGGATTTTGCGGAGAATTCTAGACATATTTCATGAATAATGTCCTATACCTTTTCTCAACTGTTTTTGAAATATTGACAGTTGAAAATCGTCTGTGGATCGGAACTGTTTGGATCTGTATTTGGGTCCCTACTAGGACTTCACAACATTTTTCTTCTATTCGTGGTTTTTACGTCTAATTTGCTCACATTAACTTGATTACATTTTTATTTATACGAGTCAATAATATCCAAAAACTGAATTGTATCATTTTTTAGATCAGATATTCTATCTCCGGCCAAAATCAAGCTAACACTCAGGTACAGTGTACAACGACAGAGATTAATAGTTGTGGTTCATCACATAGAGTAAGTGATCTTGTCATGCCATTAATTCATGTATTATTGTAACACATAACGTGTGTTTCTCCTTCCGAGGCTTATTGCTAATATTTTTTAGGGACCTACATTTTGACGATACCAAAGGACTTTATGTGAAACTTTATTTGTTACCGGAAAGGCACAAGGATACAAAACGGAAAACGCAGGTAATACTTTTTTTGGTTAATACGAAATGCCTTTCATTTGCTATTTCCAAATTATCTTCTTAAAACTTTGGTGGCCAGTTAATTTGCATGATCGCATCAATTATTATTTGTACTCTTTCCAAAGTTCAATAATAATTTTTCAATACGTCTCGGTGCAGGTTAAAGTACCCACAATAAACGGTACTTTTCCTTAAAAAATAAATTAATCTTCATCAGTCCATTCGTATTTACAATTATCGTCAGGCAACTCTTGAAATAAGAACGTAATAAAATTTAAGCGACTATCACTTCAAGTGTAAAATATTGCTTTTCAGCAATTAAAAAGAAATCACGTAGCCTCAATTTTTTCTGCGAATATATATATCTTATCTAAAGGACATATCATATAATTTTTTTTAAGAGGAGCTTCTATAGATATGTAACAAAATAATCTATAAATAGAACAAGCTCCGCAAGTAGGGGGATGTGTGGAAGATAAGTTATAGTCGCTGCGTCAATACTTCAGTGCATTTGGGGATCTACGATAAGGCGGGGGGAATAACTTGTAGAAGATGTAATTTGAAAAATCAGTACAGGAATAGATCTGTTAACAACATTGGAGAAACTGATCATCAAAATCACTTAGGATATGATAGTCATATTTTAGACTCTATAGACAAAGATGAAACGTGTTATTTAAGAATAATGCATGTGTCGGACAAGAAACAAAACATATTCAGAGAAAAAGTAAGAATGAGTTAAATAACCCTTGAGTTTATGCTGGATACTGGTGCAGACGTCAACAGTTTGCCTTACAGTGTAGGGGAACGGAGGGCAATTGGAGCCATCTAAGGAAATATCTCTTGAGGGTGGGGGTGTAATTACACCCTACTAATAGGCGACTTTAAGGCCAAACTCGGACGAAGACAAGCCGAGTCGGAAAATCCCCTGGGAAGATACGGATATGGGGAAAGAAATGAAAGAGGCGGTAGACTCCTTAGCTTCTTGCAGAAAAATGGCCTGTACTCTATGAGCTCTTTCTTTAATAAAAAAAAACCGCAACAAAAGTGGACATAGATTAGCCCAGACGGGAGTATAAAAAATGAAATAGATTTTACTATCTCCAACAAAAAAGAGTCCATGATGTAACAGCTCAAAACAGCTTTTCTGTAAGCAGTGACCATAGGATGGTAAGATCAAAAGTATTCATCAACTTTGGAAGAGAACGAATGAAGATAAATAATAAGAAATGGACCTCACCCAATAACACAGAAACCTTTAGAATTGATATAGCCAAACACCTGAACAAGCAAAAAACTGCATCAACTTTAAATGTGGATATATAGACGAGTTAAATGGAAATATAGTGGATGCTATAAAGCAATCAGAAAAAACAAATTGTGCTAGAAGAAACCAGATAAATAAAGCAGTAAGTGATAGGACCAAAAACATGATGAAGGAGAGAAGGGAATTGCAAAATAAATATGATGTAAACTTCCCAAAACTGAAGCAACTTCACAAGGATATAACTAAAGCCATTCGCGATGACATTAGAACATTCAACACAGAAGTGGTTACGAAAACAATCGAAAAGAATAAAAGCTTAAAAGTACTTAGGCAGAGACTCTCCAAAGGGAAGAAAGAGATCTGTAAACTGCGAAACAAAGAGGGCAAAACAACAACCGACAGAAGAGAAACTTTAAAAATAGTAGAGGATTTCTATAAAGAGCTGTACGCCAAAACGAAGAGGAAATTCTGAATCAGGGCTCAGAGGAATTTCCAGAAATCACGTACGAAAGATCCAAAAATCGATCTCGGAAATGAAAAATAACAAATCTCCTGGAGATGATGAGGTGGTCATTGAATCTCTTAAATTAGGAGGAGAAAAATTGTTGCAAAACCTCCGAGCACTATTCAATGAATGTCTTATACAGGGCAAGATACCGAAGCAATGGATCAATGCAACCATCACCCTAATTCATAAAAAGGGCGACATTACCAATCTTGCAAATTACCGTCTTATCAGTCTGATGTCACACATGTATACGTTGTTTACTAGAGTTATAGCAAACAGATTAAAAGCAAAACTGCACCTTTATCAGCCAAGAGAACAGGCCGGCTTCCGATCAGGTTACGGCACGAGCTGAAGAACCTTATAGAAAAGTCGATCGAATACACTTGTTCTAATATTCGTAGACTATGAAAAGACACTATAAATCAGCACAAGATGTTAAAGTCATATAAGATGAATGGATGTATCGTGGTAACCGTCTTGTTATTCCTTAAAAAAATACTCGAAACTCGAAGTATTATGTCAGCTGCATCAAGGTAAAATCGATACTTGCAAAATCAAATCAAGAAATATAATATACTAGCCAAGAATGTCACAGGATATTGAAGACTAAATGCCAAGCAATCCCTAAAAGAAAGATGAAACACCTCAGTTCCTCTGCTTTTATTAATACAAAAATTACATTAGCATAGTAGATTCTTCTTCTTCTTCTTCTTTAGCTCTACAACCCAGGGTGGGTCTTGGCTGACTGCAATTGCTTCCATCTTGCACGGTCCTCCATTAAAAGCGGATCGAACGGTATATCCATCGCTGACAGATCTGCTTTGATGTTGTCCCTGCATCGCATACGTGGTCTTCCTGGAGGCCGCTTTCCTATTGGCACTTCTTCCCAGACCAGTCTAACCAGTCTGTCATTTGAGAGTCTGTGCACGTCACCCGCCGATCTGAGGCGCTGGGACTTTATTTCTTGTACAATATCGGTGTCGCTGTAAATTGCTTTTATTTCACCGTTCGTCTTGATGCGGTATTGGTTTGTACTCGGGTAAAAGGACGGACCAAAAATTTTCCTTAACACCTTCCGCTCAAATCTTCTAAGCTTTTCTTCATTGGCTTTTGTCATAGTCCATGTCTCACATCCATATGTGAGTACCGATTTAATGACTGTTTTGTATGTTTTGATCTTGAAAGCTCTTGTCAGGGATTTTGACTTGAATAGGTTATTTAAGGAATAAATACATCTGTAGGGTGACTGTATTCTTCCCTTTATATCCTCGTTGTCTTCAGTGATCGTTGCCCCTATAAGGTATTTAAAACGGTCTATTCTTTCGAAGTTGTAGGTATCTATTGTTACGTTTTGTTCTATTCTATCTCTTCGTGTATGTCTATTTATGCCTAGGTCATAGGTATTTTGTCTTTTCTTCATTTACTTTTAGTCCCTTTTTTACTGGTTTCTGTTTCTATTTTATTAAATATTTCCTTTACTGTTGTTACTGAGTTTCCGATCAGATCAAGGTCCTCTGCTTGGCAGGAGTTCTGTTTTGACCTGTGCCGCTCTGACCGCCTTTTCTAGACTGATGTTGGATAGAAGGGATGATAGGGCATCTCCTTGTTTAAGGCCAATATGCACTTTAAAAGGCTCTGATAGTTTGTTGTCTATTCTTACTCTAGATATTCCGCCAGTCACACAAGTTTTGACCAGTTTGATACATTTTGTGGGTATTGACAGTTCTGACATTGCGTTCCACAATTTATCCCTTTTAGCGCTGTCATAAGCCTGTCGGAAGTCAATGAAAATATTATGTACGACTTTATTGAATTTCCATCCCTTTTCTAGTAGTTGTCGTAGAGTGAAAAGCTGATCGACTGTGGACCTATTTTTCCTGAAACTTGCCTGATATTCTGCTACAAATGCTTCAACGAAAGGCGTTAGTCTATTTAAAAGAATATTCGATAGAACTTTATAGGAGGTATTAAGTAAAGAAATGCCTCTATAGTTTGAACACTTTGTTCTGTCAATATGAATAGGGACTATTATGCTTTCTTGCCATTTCTTCGGTATCTTCTCTTGTTTCCATATGAGTAGGATGAGCTTATGTATTTCCTCGTGTAGAGACTTTCCTCCATATTTAAGGAGCTCTGCAGGTATATTGTCCGAGCCTGGTGCCTTTGAGTTTTTCAGTTTCTTAAGTGTTTCTACCGTTTCCTCCAGTGACGGTTCTTCTACTGGCAAGTCTGCGGTTTGATAGATATCCTCTGCAGGACTTACTTAATGATCTGCATTGAGTAGATTATTGAAATATTCTTTCCACGCTTTAAGCAGTTCAGCTTCGTCTACTATTAGGTCTCCATTTTCTTTTTTCAATAGGTTTATTGAATTGGGTCTGAAACCTTTCTTGTCGTTTGCTATTGTCTTGAAAAACTATCTGGTGTTTGATCCAAGCCGATTTCTATCCATCATCTCATATTTCTGATGCTCTGCTTCTCGTTTTTTCTTTCTAATAAGTTTCCGGGGTTCCTTGCGGAGTCGGGCGTACTCTTCTATATTTGCATTCGTGGAATTTTGCATCATTGTATTTCTTGCAGTTTGCTTTATTTGCAGCTGTCTTTGACATTCTTCGTCAAACCATTTTTTTGTTGTATTCTTTTTTCTTTTCCCTAGAACTATTTCTGCCGTCTCCAAAATAGATTCCTTTATAGTATTCCACACTCCTTCGACGTCTTCGGCCTCCGCCTTTTCGTTCAGTGTTTATTCTAGTGTTTGTCTGTACCTTTCTTGTTCTTCTTCTTCTTGTAGTTTGTCTGTGTACCATTTCGGCGTTATGTTGTTCCTTTTATGCTTGTTCGTCGATATTCTCATCTTAGTTTTTGCTCTAACTACATAATGATCAGTATCGCCATCAACTCCTCCTCTGTGACTGTCTTGTCTGGTGTCAATAGCAAAGTGGTCGATTTGGTTACGGGTGATTTTATCGTTGGATACCCAGGTTTGTTTGTGGATGTTTCTATGTGGGAACACAGTTGATTTTATAAGCATATTATTGGCAGATTCCAGTTCAATAAATCTCTGTCCGTTGTCATTTGACATGTCGTGTAAGCTGTGTTGGCCTATTGTTGGTCTGAAATTAGGCTCTTTACCAATTTTGGCGTTCATGTCTCCGCACAGGATTTGCATGTCTTGTTTGGGCAACTTTTCAATTATTGTTCTTTCAAGTTGGTCATAGTTGTTGTTTCGTCCCTTTCTTCCGTTGGCGCATGAGCTGAAATGATCGAAATATTGTACCATAGTCCTTTCAGTCTGATGTAACACATTCCTCGCTTATCGGGTCAAAACTTAGGACGTTACTTAGGAGTTGCTCTCTAATTACGAAACCTGTTCCGAATTCATGTTTTCCTGATTGGATTCCGCTATAGAAAACTATTGACTTGCTGACTTTCATGTTTCCACTGCCCAGCCATCTAAGCTCTTGAACTGCTGTTATATCTATTAGGGCCTTTTCTAATTGTTCTACAGCGTGAGTGGATATGCCTAGTTTATACCAACTCTGCACATTCCATGTTCCGATATTCATAGTCCTTATACGTTGTGATTTAGGTTTTCCATTTATATCAGTCCGTTTCCGAGGCAAAGTTGCGGTTTTCATAACAGGGGCTCTTTTTACAAGAGAGGGTTGTTAGCCCTCAAAATTCGGAGAACTAAGAAGAATGACTTAAAAAATGGGACAGCTTTGAAACCAGTATTTTGAACCCATCTGAAATAGTGTCAGATCCAGCCATCCTTTCAACTCTTCTGAATGTAAGCATTTTGCAGTTTTAAAATTATACATTCCAGCCCACACTTCTCTAAATCAACTGGAATAATAGGGGGCACAGTTCAAACCATAAAAGAATTTATAGAGAAACCAGTGCGAAGCAAAGGCAATGAATTCCTGCGTATATTAGAATACAATAACAGTCCGAAAGCATCTTTACCATCTCCATCAGAAATGCCGATGGGAAGAAAGCTACGGATATGTTTGTTAGAGAATTGACCAGATTGGGTCTACGCATAAAGAGCTTTTGAAGCAGCAACTAAAAATGAAGAAATATATAAAGCAATTGAATGAAGCAATATTTTATCAAGAAAGCCACAGAAATTAGAAGCCTGCAAACCATTTTGAGGAACTGTAAAGTTGGCCACTCTTACATTATTCAAAGGGAAAATGGTTCACTGTTTAGAAGAAACAGAATTTGCTTAGGTTCAGCTAATGGTTCTCTTAAATTTGACCACGAAGATAATGAAGCTGAAACTTTGTCTGAAAGATCTCAAGAACAAAATTATTATAGTACGAGCTGGTAGGATTGTGAAGCATCGATACTTTTGATATCGATTTTTGAGATAATCAGCTGTTGCCACTTAAAATTTTCTAAATATTGGCTAAATTATACTTGTAGAATTTTTTTTATCGTTTTACCCAAAATCTTCTATGTACCAACAACTTCGAGTCAAATTATCCGTTCTGTCTGGCATATTATTAAAATAAACCAACGTTTGCCATAATTAATGATGATGGATTGAATTTTAATATTTATGTATATTTAGGTGTTAAGAACGAGTAAAAATCCAGTTTTTGACGAAACCTTCGAGTTCGTTATATCCCAAGATGAACTGAACCATAGGCATCTCGAAGTATCGGTGTGTGAAGAAAGGGTAATTAAGAATGAAGCTATAGAAAAGGTAAATTTAAATAACATACTCGAACAGGATGAACTGGTTTGAGATCGCATTGTTGTTCAAAATGTTCATAAAACTGATAGATTTAAAAAAAAACTTATTCTGCTCCCACTGAATAAAACAGGACAGTCCATTTATAAAATGTAATCCTTTTTTGAAATTTTAGGTGGTCATCGACTTGGAAAAGCTTAGCCTAGTTTTACCGCATACGAGATTATTCAGGCTATTCAAAAAATCGCACGAGAGCTAAGGACATGTTTACTTTTGATTAGGTTATTTAACATGTTCCGTGAACATGAGTGCCTACTTAAGAATTATTGTCAGTCAACCCCATTTATTGCATGCTATTATTCCCTCTTTTAATGTTAGAAAAATAGGTTTATTTCTGTTAGAAATGCCTATAAAAGTTTGTGGACCAACTTATGAAACGTTTTTACACAATTGAAGGTGAAGTTTACAATATTAAAAATAGGAAAAGGGCCATCGTTATATTTTGTCAAGATTTTCTGTCGTTACCGCTACTAAAAATACAACATATGTTCATTTTTAATAAAAGGCCCTATAAGAAGCTTCATATATAGAACAGTAAATCTTGGATACATTTCTTCAAGTTGCGGCCTGAATAGTTAAAAGTTATACACAATTTAAGCTGAAATTTACAATATTAAAAAGAAATGCAACCTCGTCATTTTATAAAGATTTTTTTCTTGTTACTGCTACTAAAAATACGGTGGACGTTTATTTTTTAGTGGCAGGCTCTATAAACAAAAATAAATGGTCGCTTTCATGACATCCATCAGCATTGACCCAGCATTCAATACAATTTTAAAAAACTTTTTAATTATTAATTTAATACCAGATCGCAAATAATATTACTTTTATTGACGCCTTGATAACTGCCTTTGCTGATATAAAATATGATATAAAATAAATATGTATTTATTATAATGTCTATGACTGATTAAGTTTTACTCAACAAGAAACGTATGCATTTTATTTCTAATATTTTTGTAATAACTTTTGTATACACTGAATAAAAAATATATTTATAAAACATTGGTTTGTTTTTATGGTTTATTAATGCATAGGGTAGGTATTAATTTAACTGGGAAGCAATTGAGTCAGTGGTTTTTCTAATTTCTAATACAGCTAGATTAAGATGTCAATATCACAATTTCATTAGATATCAGCCAGTGTGGAACCATATTATTATAAAAATATTATTATATAACAAATATTCTCTTCCGGTCAAGTTGAGCTGTTGCCTAAAGTAATTAGGTAAATATATACGCACATGCACTCTAGGTTGGAATACCTATAAATCGGGTATAACAATCAAAAGCTGTTAAAAAATCGGGACTTTGAATAAAAATCGGGACGCTATTTTTTTTAAAGAAATAATATATACTTAAGGAAATAAAATACATAATTCTCGAAACAGAACCATAAAACTTCTCATAAAATATAAAAGCAACAAGTAACGCAAAATAAAATGCATTAGTGTATGAATCTATATTATATTCTCAACGTCGAAACCTAATAAACTTGGCATAATCACATGATAAGTATAAAATAATAATAAAGATGAATTAAAAAAAAACAAGAAAAAAAAGCAATAATGCACAGAAAAAAAAGAAGAAGTTCACAAGCAAACATATAAGTTATTTATATATTCAATTGCTTCCTCATCGCTATCTGGAAGTCATATGGTTCGCCGGTATAGGCCCTCAGTGAGCAGTCTTCAACAATGTCATGGACTGTTTACTTATTGTTTCCACAGTCACAACGCACGGGGGGAAAGGTTTGAATCCCCTTTAAAAAATGAGTCCGCACATCTCCCACATTTCGATCTAATTCCATTTAGTGCTGACCATGTTTTGCGTAGCAAGTCGAATTCTAGAGACTTGCTGGAAATGCAAGGCATGTTGTGAAAGCTGAGCGGAGCGTTGTCTTCCCATTCTTCTCGCCAACGGGCAGTTGTTATATCAAAACCAGCGTCATGCAGTGACTTGGCAGTTCTGAGGGGGGGATGTCTGGGCCGGAGTCGATTACTTTCGAGGGCAGGTATATCGGAATGGATCGGCAGTTGTCGATTATTTATTATCTTCTTGTATTCCCTGACAAGTACGTGCTCTCTGCGAAGGTGTGGAGGAGCAATGTGGCTGAGCGTGGGTAGCCAGAGAGTAGGTGTTGGTTTAATCGTACCTGTTATGAGCCGCATTGTTTGGGTTAGCTGGGTTTCAACTAGACTATAGTGTGGACGCTGTTAAGCCAAATTGGGGCGCAGTATTCGGCTGTTGAATATACCAAACCTAAGACTGAAGATCTTAGTACATAGGCTGATGAGCCCCATGTTGTGCCGCAGAGTTTCTGGGGGATGTTATTTCACGTTCTGATATTGGCTGCTGTTTGGGACAAGTGTTATTTAAAACTCAGTGTTCATTCTAAAGTAACCCCTAAATATGTGGGTTGTTTATTGTGTTTGAGTAGCACACCTTCAAAATGCACTTGTAATTCCCTATTGGCTAGTGTGTTGTTCAGGTGAAAGCAACAAGTCTCTGCTTTGGTGGCACTTGGTTGGAGTCTCCACTTGCGTAAGTATTGCCCAATAATCAGCAAATCAGTTGTTAAAACATCCTGCGTGACTTCGATATCTTTATGTCTTGTAACAAGTGCCCAGTCGTCCGCATATCCAAACTTTCTCCCCAAAAGAGGGGCAGGAACTGATCCCTGCGGTATGCCGTTGTTCAGTTTCTTCTGCCCACTCATGCTATTTCCCTAGAGAACTCGGAAGTTCCTGTTGGAGGACATGGTATCTATCAGGTCCGCTGTTTTCCTGCAGAGCATTACTTGCATGAGCTTATAAATAATGCCTGATCTCCATACAGTATCATAAGCAGCCGTCAAATCTATAAAGCCGTTTTGCTGTTGTAACCTGCTTCTATAAATGAAGTTAATGATAGGGTGGAAACCTGCTTGCTCAATGGGAATTTTATCCAATATTTTCTGGCTGATTCTGTTATAAAAGAGCCTTTCTAGAAGTTTATAAATCGTGCTAAGAAGTGCGAAAACTTTGTGGCATGTTGTTTGGTTTGCCCGGTTTCAATATCGATGATTTTTGACTGTTTAAGAAGGTTAGGAATTTTGCCTGTTTGCATGATATCTGTGAAGAATCGGGCCAACCATTGTCTTGTGTATTTACCACAGTGCAGAAGAAACTCTGGGTGTATACCATCGAAGCCAGGGTCTTTACCTGCTTTCGTACCTCTGATAGATACTGTGATCTCTTCACTAGTAAACGGAGTGGAATATTCAGATGCTCTTGTACATGATCGCTTGAGATTTGTGAGTTTTAGTTTCATCTCTCTCGTATGTGCCTCGTCTTTTGCGGCTTTAGAGGTGGTTACAATATGGGAAGCGATCCTGTTGGGGTGTATGGGGTTGCAGTCGCGTTGGAGTGAATGCCACACCCCAGCTGGCGGAGTAGGGACCCCGCTTTTCTGCTTGATTTTTTAAAATCCAGATTTTCGACTGTTTCGAGCCATTTTTCCCGTCTCGCACTATCTATGCTATGCAGAAGTTCCTCCGCTATTTCACGTCCATCGCTCTCGAGGAACTCTTTGTACAGCTTTTCGCTATTTTCCGAGCATCCAGAAATATATTCCTCTAAGTATCGACTTCTTCGCCGAACTCAAGATTGCTCCTACAAACCTCTGGTAATTTCCACTTTCTGGAGGAACCCAGTAGAGGCACTTATCTAGGCTTTCGGAAAAGGCTGCCCAGTTTACTCCTCTGAAGTTCCACCTGATTAGAATTGATCTCACTAAGGGAATTGTGATACCAATCTCGATGATGACTGGGCGGTGTTGGCTACGTGGGAAGTCTGGTAGGACCTTTCGTGATGCTGCTAGTGGAAGGCTTGTTTGGTCGCCGGATACAAAAACATAGGTCCGGGTTATATTCTTGTCTCCAAGCTGCTGATCTGAATAAGATGGGTGTTATTTATATCCGACCAGGTTACTAGGGCATTGCCATTTTCGTCATTTAATTTATATTTCCACAGTTCATGGTGGCTGTTAAAGAGTTTAACATAATCAGATGGGTGTGGATGGGTTTTGATGACATATGCTGGCCACATGGTGACAGGGGGATTATAGATATTGATGAGGGTAATTTTTCCGATTCTGACTGTTACCTCGTGTATGTTATTATCACTGGAGATGGACGAGAGGGAGGCATTCTCTTTGTTACTACGCACGTAAGTTGCTGCTCCATAATATCTATCATACGTAGCACCTAGTAATTCATATACGGATATGTTTTCCCTAGAGCTGAGTTTTTCTTCATTTTCTGCATGTGTCTCCTGGATAGCGACCAGGTCAATATGGATTTCGAAATGCCAGCTGCTTCAAAAGAATAAACTCTTAATAATATGATAAGTGACCTATAAATACGTTAAATTTTTTCCTACTTTTAAAAGAATTCCCTTTTTATTCTTCACATATTCGTGAAAGTATCTACATGTTAACTTACGATTCGATTTTACGAGCAATTCACTCTTTATCGTATCCGGTGTACATCTATTTCTGTTATCCCGCCATCAATAATTCCCCATCAAGAAAACAAAATCCTCCGTTTCCGCATTACTTACAGGAACACTAAGAAGGATCTGAATGAGAATCCAAGTTATGGAAAATCAATTTTTCGTAATTCGGGAATTTTTTTTAGCAGTTGAATAATCTTCGTATAAACCATCCAAATCGCATTTTATGTATAACACTTCCACTATCCCAACCAAAGCATTAAAATTAATCTCGGTTTCTGTTTTAGATGCTAATGGTCTTATCTGAAACACTGAAAATAGCAAAAGCATATTTCTAAAACTCGATAAAATTCTTAATGAAGCAGTCGCTTTATTAAGAAGAAAATTTCCTTAAAGCTATCCAAAAAACTTGTCAGTTCTTTGAAATATTTTGTTCCTTAACGTATCCATTACAGAATACAAGTCCAAAACAGCTAAATCAGTCTTAAATTCTTGAGCCACGATATTCTTCTTCTTCCCGGTCCTCTTTTACCCAACACCTTCCCCTGGATTATCAGTTGCAAAAGCTCATATCTTTCTCTATTTCTCATAATGTGCCCGAAATACTCCAGTTTTCGCTTCTTGATACATTTGAGAATCTCCACATCTTTATGCAATCTTTTCAAGACACTCCTAATTGTTATGTGTTCTGACCAAGAAATCCTTAGTATGTGTCGATACAGCCACATTTCGAACGCCTCCAGTTTTTTATTGCTAGCCTCTGTGAGGGTCCGGGATTCCACCCCATAAAGCAGCACCGGAAATACATAGCAGCGGAGAAGTTTTATCTTTGTAGATAACTTAAAGTCATGGCTTCTTAGAAGTTTAGCCATCTTTACGAACTGTGCTCTGGCTTTTTCAATGCGAACTTTAATCTCAACTGAGTGATCCCACTGTTCATTCGTTGTAGTGCCAAGATATGTATATTTGTTGACCGTTTCTATTGCTTTACCACCTATACCAGTTGTTGTCCTGTTTGTCTTGGATTTTTACTGATGACCATGTATTTCGTTTTATTTGTATTTAGACTTAGTCCGAACTGTTGACTAGTGGTTGTAACTCTTGACATTATCTCGTGTAGTCCTTGGAGACTGTTGGAGAATACCACCGTGTTGTCGGCATATCTGATATTATTTAGAAATTCTCCGTTCACCAATATGCTTTCATTTAGATCATCCAGAGCTTCTTTAACTATTTCTTCGGAGTATAGGTTAAACAGGAGAGGAGACAACACACACCCCTGTCTTACTCCTCTGTGTATTTTAATATCTTCAGATTCTTCACCTTCAATGCAAATGGTGGCAGTTTGGTTCCCGTATAGGTTTGCTATTATAATTCTTAAGTCTTTGTTTTCCAGACCAATCCTCCTCAGCACTTCAATTAGTTTGTCGTGTTGGACTTTGTCAAATGTTTTTTGGTAATCAATATAGCAAACATAGATGTCGCATTTGAAATCTTTGCATATCTGGAAGAGTACTTGGATACAGAACAAAGCCTCCCTGGACTCCACTGCATTTCTGAATCCAAAATGGGTTCGTCCGATGTGCTCTTCGTAATTTTTGTATACACTGTAAAAAGTGCTTGTAAAAATACAATAAAAATACAATCATTTTTATGGTAAATTTGGCTATTGTTTACTAAAGAGTTTTAGTGAAATTGCAAAATATCTAAAGATCCCGATACGAGAATTTTTATATCTGGGTCAATTCCAAAAATCCTTTGTTGCTCCATCTGATATATTATCACCTATCCCTGCTGTAAAAGCACGAAATTCCACTCTTGGTCGCAAATCCTCGAAATCGCAAATAATTACTTCGTCTCCTAATAAAAATGAGCTTGAGGAACCCCTAAGCAAAGCTACAAAGAGAGCAGATGGAAAGGGGAAAGGCAAGAAACAGGTTTTTACAGAAGAGGGCGTTAAAACAGCAAAGGCAAAGAAGAAACAAATTTGTGCGAGCAGATGATGATATGGACATAGACCCAATCGGACAATACGGGCCTGTAAAGGACGATGTTAGTTGTTTATTCTGTGTCGGCAAATTTTCGAACGATTCACGCTGAGAACTATGGGTGCAGTGCTTAATGTGCCAACTATGGTCTCACGTGGAATGTTCTGGTGCCGAGAAAGACGCTTACATTTGTAACTTTTGTTCTTACCAATAAATTTATTCTTATATTGCTTCGTTATTTTCGTTATTCGATGATATTGCGTTTTCTGTTGTCCAGATATTTATTGTTTAGCATAACTTTTGATTTTGGTATATGGCCCATATTCCACACCTTCTGGTCTGGTTTGCCAAAAATACATTTTTTTCAGTTTATTCTAGTAAAATGTATTTATTTTTGAATAAAGCAAAAATATTTTTAAAAATCTCTTACTTAATGTTGTTGCAAGATTTTTCCTTACATTACATTCTCATTTTAGTCAAAACTCGTCAGAAATTTCAGTAAAATAAAAAGGGGGCCCATATTCGGACAAGTTCCCATACTATAAAAACAATCCTAGCTTTATTTCATTCATGTCTCCAACTCCCAATAAGAACAAAAAGTAAAAAATTAAATGAGGACAAAAATCTTAATTTTAAAATTCTTGACAAAATGGCGAAGGAAAATTATATTATAATGGATTGTGTTGAAAATTCGCCAGGGGAAAATTCTGAGGCAGTTAAGATACCGTATGATGGGAGGATTCAATAAATAATGAATAACAACCTGTTTTGCTTCTTCTTCTCGAACTACTGCAGCAAACTGATCGAAAATTGAAGTGAGTCCCACGAAATTACGATTTTTGAGAAGCTATAAGTTTAGGAGTGTCCTAACTTGCAATAAATGAAACCGTTGACTCTAAATGGCTAATTTGTCTTTATTAAACTGATGCTGACATATTTTTCAGACATATCGTGACCTGAAGGATATTCCCGATGTACACTCGTAGATACCTGTATTCCTCAAATTTCAAAATAATAATATTATTTAGTGCTTCTAGATTCATAGTGATACATTTTTATGTTAAAAACTCGTTTATATTTTTAATATATTATAAAAACAAATCTAGCATTCCTTCATTTATGACTCCAACTCCTAATAATAATAAAAAGTACAAAATTAAATGAGGACAAAAATGTTAGTTTTAAAATTCTTGACAAAATTGCGAAAGAAAATTATATTATAATGGATTGTGTTCAAAATTCGCCGGGAGGCAATTCTGAAGCAGTTAAGCTGCCGTATGATGAGGGGATTCAAGAAATAATGAATAGTAACCTGTTTTGCTTCTTCTTCTCGAACTACTGGAGCTAACTGATCGAAAATTGAAGTGAGTTCCACGAATTTTCTTATCTCTTCCTTAGCGAATAATTGGCTTTTGCTCCTTTTAAGGTCAATTTGCCAGCAACGTTCTGGGTTGTGAATCCCTGTCGAATTGCCTTGAACGTAAGAATTCGGGATTCCTCCAGCTTAAATTAAGGAACTAAGTGGCAATATTTTAAATTAAAAATATACTACCCCAGTCCCATATGTAACAACACTCATTTGACATTATAAAATATCCATCGGATTAGTGCTTCGGTCTCGTCTCGTCTCGAAATTCAAGACCGAGACCGAGACGAGACTAGAAATTATAACTCGAGACCGAGACTTCAAGGTTCGAGACCGAGAGTCTTGTCACGACAGACTCGATCTCGAGTATTGAAATAAAAATAATTTAACTGACCCGGGTAGATTATACTACAGTAGCTTTCAGTATTTTCATTACCTGTATCAAATGAGTTTTGGTGCATATGGGACTGGGGATAATATATTATTTTTAATATAAAATATTGCCACTTAGATCCGTATTTTAAACTGGACGAATCCTAAATCCCCACGTTTTGGGGAATTATTGCTCATGTATTCGCAACGCAGAACGCTGCCGGTAAATTGACCATAAAAGGAGCAGAAGCCCATAATTCACTAAATAAAAGATACGAAGAGGTTGATTGACCAACCAGTCCTGGCAATTGCGGCCGTAGCTGCGTAGGAAAGAAAAACTTGGATTATATTGTTGTCTTCTTTCAAATATGTAGGTATTTGGTTTTTACACTTATTGTGTGCTCATATTTAGTTTAATGCCAGAGTACCTGAGAAAATTCAATGATCATCTATTAATCCTATAGATATTTATCTAAGTTTTGTTTAATAATTTTTTATTTGGGTTAGTTAGTTGAGCTTTGTTTCTTATTTTAAGCAGGACGAATCCTGAATCCCCACTTTTTGGGCAGTTATTCCCAACGGTTTCGCAACGCAGAACGCTGCCGGCAAATTGACCTTAAAAGGAGCAGATGCCAGTAACTCCCTAACGATAAGAGATAAGAAGACATTGACCGATGGAATTGTCCTGGCAACTAAGGCCGTAGGAAAGAAAATATGAAATGTTGGCAACTAGAAACTTGGATTATATTCAAGGTTAATTTTAGTAATAATAAAAACACAGTGCTTGTATTTAATATTATAGATATTTATACCTAGAAATTTAGATAACTGCATTCTCATCACTTTTTTTCAAAGGAACATTAGGTTAAAGGCCCTCTAAAGTGTTTCTTTCAATGGAACACTCTGTATATTATTAAGTATTTAAACAGATACTTTCTTCCTGATCATAAATATATCCGGGTTTATAGCTCTATCTTGAAAAATGGACAAGCAAATCGACAAAAACCGTGTCATCCCTAGCATTTTAAGATCCTTTACACAAATAGTGCACTATGTAAAAATCGACCTCTCCTATTGGTCGATCCATCTCGTATTACAATATGTCTTCGTGATGCAATCAACTTCTGTCAAGAGCTCTCGTGGTGTAGAGGTTTAGACAACTGGGTCTCACCTTGACGGCCCGGGTTCAATCCCCGTTGCTTCTTTTATTTTTTTTAAGAGTGTTTCTAAACAGTTTTTTTCTTGATTTTGGGTATGTTGGGTTAGTTTGGGTTAGCACCTGGTTAGTTTCCTTTTCTTGAGCCCCCGTAGCGAGCGAAGCGAGCGGAGGGCCATGCGGATCGACCAATAGGAGAGGCCGATTTTTATATAGTGCACTATTTGTGTAAAGGATCTTATAATGCTCATCCCTATGTTCTCGCCTGTCGGGATTCAACAGATGACGTCACGCGTCGACGCGATAACGGAGACGTTATCGGGCAACCTATCCTCTAGTAACGTGAGAAAATTCATTATGTTTTTCCATTTTGTAGTTTGCAATATTTTTTATAATCTATAACAGGTACGAGGTGTGTTGTATGCATTAAGTCCATTAGTCTAGTTGAAATGGCAAACCCGCTTTCGCGCATGAGAAAGTCAGAAAGGTTCCCTTCATGAATGTCCTGCATGACCTACTTAATATACCCTACATTTAAAAATTTTACATATAGAATTCTCGGATTCAAGATATAAAATTTGCATATATGGCAAAGGTAAAATTATTATTAGAAACGCTCGGGAATATGTTTTAGCATATAAAATTGGGAACTCAATTGTAGTTAAGCGAACTTGTGACATCCTGTACGGTCGATATAAATGATTAAAATAAATTTCTAGCTATGTCTACTTCTTAGCAAAGTATTTCGTCTCCTTTTCAATAAAAATATTACTTGCCGAATTTAATGTTTATATAGCCAAAATCTGAGCCAAAATCCATTCAGAATAGGTAAAAATTTGCATAACAGGTGTATACCTACTTTTAAAAATACCGGCCTCCCAATTTCTCTTTGATATAAATTCACAAGATCGTCTAGTAGGGGATATAGGAGCAAATTCGGCAAGTTTACTGAAATTTTACAAGAAGTTATACATACAGTAATTTGTGCTAGTTGGCCCTACATTCCCCTACTTCTCAACAACAATAATAAATAATTTACCCAAAAGACACACACAAACTTTTATTACCCTATTTAAAAAAAGATCTTAAATTGACGACATATGTTACAAATGGCTATAAATTTGCTGTATCATGGTACAAAGCAGTCAAAAACATATTGATCATTCAAAAATGCTTTTTTTATATTAGGAAAAAACCAAATTCGTGGAAAGTGGCACAAATATGTTGTCCGTTCGGTTCTATTCGAACGGAATATTTGGGGCGCGGAGATAATGAAATTTAGCATAATATACGAGTATATAAACATATTAATTAATCTAAAAGCAGTCAATAACTCGAGACAATAATATAATTCTTCAATTCATCTCTGTGAAATTAATAAAATATGTATGCCACAGGTAGATTTGCCTTTTTTCCCCCTTTTTTTCAAATCCAGTTGATTAAGTGTATGCAAAAGCTTAATAAGATACAAATAGAAACATTGTGATTCTTGTTCTTTAATGGGAATGCATCTTTGTCTTTATATTCAAACGTATTTAATCGAATTATCGAAGCATCACCGATCTCATACGAAATTTATAAAAAAATAATAATAACCAGCAATATAGCGGCTCGATTGCTCTTAAGCAAATAGTAGCAGCACAGTTGATCCTCCGTATCCGTGCCAGGGCTGAGTAAAGTGTATTTTTAATTTAATAATTACGTTATAAAGATAAAGATATATGTATATTCAAGAATCTGTGAGTCCCACACGAACAGTAGCACACTTGATCATTTACACACACCAGGACTGCATTCATAACTCTTGGTAATAGAAGTGTTAGCATTTATAGACGAATAACGGCAGCACAGTTGATTCTTACTCCAGCCAGAACTGCGTTCATAAGTTTTCGTAAGAAGAGTATTAGTATATTGGTATTTTGATATCTACGTAACAAAACTAAAGATGATACGCGCGAAAAAAGAGCGCTTTATTGGTTGATATAAGAATTAAGTTCGAGTGTTTTCATATTAAATCAATGGCTTTAATCGAAAAGGATAGCTCGATTATGTCGAACATCCCTAGACAATGCAGCAGCACGGTTGATACTTTGTGTCCGGCAGGGCTACGGCGTTAAGTAGTCTGTAAAAGTAATGTAATATATTTGTAATAAGAATGGTAGGTAATCGCTATCAGCTATAAAAGGAGCTCGATTGGTAGGTTGGTAGGGCTGCGTTTATAAATCCTGAAATAATAGAAGAATTTCTGAATATCAATAATAGCTACGTGACAAAAAATAGGTTTAAGCAGAAAAGACATTATATGAAATGATTGAAAATGAATAATCGACTTGAATTATTGCATCATAACCGGAACGAAACGTGTTAAAAATCACCCATTGAATTTTGTTTGCCACAGTTATTAAGCAAATAGGAACAGCACGGTTGATATTTTTGGCTGCGTTCATAAATTCTATAATATGGGTGTAATGCTTTGGTATTCTAATAAGCTATGGTAACAAAAACCATAATTATAGGTATTTTAGGGTAGGTATTATAACTAAAATTTCGAAACCTGGATTCATACCTGAACTCTACAGCGACCTCTCTTTATTGCGTCACATGGGATTTAACTATGAATAATGTTTATAAAATTTATGGATTTAGGTGATCTTTAAGTAGTACATCGAGACAGGGACGCAGCCGGAATTTTGTATCAGGAGGATGCCGATTTTTTTTTACAACGGTATATATAATTGGTTCAAAAATGCAAATCTCCGATATCAAGCCGATATTCAAGAATTTGAGCCATGGACATTTATTAAAAAATTATAATTCTCAGTTGATTGTCTAGAACATCCCTAGAAACCTAGTAACAGCGCGATTGATCTTTTCGACTAGCTAGGGCTGCGTTCATAAATTGTGTAGAACATTACTAGACAACTAGGAGCAGCACGGTTAATCATTAGTATTCGTTAGGGTTGCGTTCATGAGATTCTCTAATAGGGGTGTAGTACTTATATTTTAAAAGGTGTGCAACAAAAATAAAGTTTTGTGCTCGCAGGAAAAATGGAGTTCTCTTTATGGAGTATGAAATGGCATTTTATTAGGTTAATCGCTTTATCAAAATACGACAACTCCATAATGTGGCATATCTTTAGACAAAAATAGCAGCAGGACAGTTGATATTTTTGTGCCTGTCAGCACTGCGTTCATGAAGATCTGTAGTAGCAGATCACCCTTATTGCATTTCATGTGATTTAAAAATAAATAATTCTTAAAAAATTTATCGAAAATGACAAATTTATACAGGTGGCTCTGAAGTACATCGAGACAGTGGCGCAGCCAGAATTTTGTATTATCATTAATATAATGTCCTGATATATTTTTGATATATTTTTAAAATCTTCATTGTGTTATCATTAAACTAATTTTTAATTTAATTTTACTTTGTTCCATTATTTGTGTTAATCTTCCTGCTATCACCTTAAAACTTTACACAGAGGTAAAACAATAATTGAGAAAAACTTAACGAATTTACACATAACTCGATAATTATAATGCGCTCTCTTCGTTGAGGAATACTTGAATTGATTTTAGGCTGTTTTCTGAAAGCTTCTTTTGCGTTTTTGTCCTTCTTGCCGTTGTGCTCTCTTTTTCCAAATATCTTTATGCTATGTTTTCGTTCTTCTTATTATTCAACGCAATGCTATTTTATTTAAATTTTTTCGAAAGTGGTTGTATTTTCATTCGCCTTTTAATGTTCTTAAACTATTTCTTCCAAATTTATATAGCGGTTGTATTTTTATTCAACTTATTTTTTAACATCTTTCAGTTTACTTAAATTATTCCATATAAAATTTATATAGCGGTTTTATTTTTATTTATTCTATTTTTTAACTTCTTGCCATCTTGTTTAATTTTTTCCCCAAATTTCTGTCATGTTTGTTTATAAGATTGCGGCTGTCTTCTTAAAGTCTTGTTCAATATTCATTTATCTTTATTTTTCTAACTTCTTGATATGTTGTTTCATTTTTCCTTCCAAATTGAGGTTGTAATTCTTTTCAAGCTTCCTTCTTCTTAGCATTTAAGTATTTTTTAACTCTTTGCTATTTTGTCCTGTTTTTCATTTATATTTGTATATGGTTGTATTTTCATTTATCTTATTTTTTACTTTCAGGTATTTTGATTTTTTTTCTTGCATATTTGTATTTTTGCGCTTCCTGATGTTTTCCTAAACCTTCCTCTATTGTATTAATCTCATTTCCTGATGTTTGTTTTAATCTTTCTGGTATTAGCATTAATCTGATTTTTTAAATTATTATTATTTTGTTCCATTTTTGTGTTTACCTTCAATCTTCCTGCTATAGTCTTAAAACTTTACACACTGGTAAAAACAATAAGTGAGAAAAACTTAAGGAATTTACACTGGACTCTATAATTTAATGCGCATGTGTTTTCATTGAAGTACAGATGAATTGATTTTAGGCTGTTTTCTGAAAGTTCCTTTTGTGTTTTTGTTCTTCTTGCCATTATGGTCCAGTTTTTTTCATATGTATTTTATGCCTGTCTTTATGTTTTCGTTTTTCTTATTTTTAGCCTCTTGCTTTTCTATTTAATTTTTTTCGAAATTGGTTTTTATAGTTGTATATTCATTCATCATATTTTTACAACGCCTTTCCATGTTCTTGAACTATTTCTTCCAAATTTATATAGCGGTTGTATTTTTATTCAACTTATTTTTTAACATCTTTCAGTTTACTTAAATTATTCCATATAAAATTTAAATAGCGGTTTTATTTTTATTTATTATATTTTTTAACTTCTTGCCATCTTCTTTAATTTTTCCCCAAATTTGTGTCATGTTTGTTTATAAGATTGCCGCTGTCTTCTTAAAGTCTTGTTGAATATTCATTTATCTTTATTTTTCTAACGTCTTGTTAAGTTGTTTCATTTTTCCTTCCAAATTGAGGTTGTAATTGTTTTTAAGCTTCCTGCATCTTTTTAGCATTTAAGTATTTTTTAACTCTTTGCTATTTTGTCCTGTTTTTCATTTATATTTATATTATGGTTGTATTTTCATTTATCTTATTTTTTGCTTTTAGGTATTTTGATATATTTGCATATTTGTATTTTTGCGCTTCCTGATGTTTTCTTAAACCTTCCTGTATTGTATTAACCTCATTTCCTGATTTTTTTTAATCTTCCTGGTATTAGCATTAATCTGATTTTTTAAATTATTATTATTTTGTTCCATTTTTGTGTTTACCTTCATTCTTCCTGCTATAGTCTTAAAACTTTACACACTGGTAAAAACAGTAAGTGAAAATAACTTAATGAATTTACACTGGACTCTATAATTTAATGCGCATGTGTTTTCATTGAAGTACAGATGAATTGATTTTAGGCTGCTTTCTGAAAGTTCCTTTTGTGTTTTTGTTCTTCTTGCCATTATGGTCCATTTTTTTCATATGCGTTTTATGCCTGTCTTTATGTTTTCGTTCTTCTTATTTTTAGCGTCTTGCTTTTCTATTTAATTTTTTTCGAAATTGGTTTTTATAGTTGTATATTCATTCATCTTATTTTTACAAGGCCTTTCCATGTTCTTGAACTATTTCTTCCAAATTTATATAGCGGTTGTATTTTTACTCAACTTATACCTATACATTATCCCCCCTACCAAAAGTTTTCGAAAAAATGGTTCAAATTTAAAAATAACGTAAAAAAATGTTCGGAGAGTTAATAAAAGTCTTATAAAACAAAATAAAAAAAACTAAACAAAAAAAAAATAAAGAATCGCGGATTTTTGCGAAAAAAAGCGAAGGAGTTCAGCTTGTAGCTGGCGGAGATGGCAAAAATGGGACCAAAAAAATGCTTCATAAAAAAAAAACAAAACATTTTGAAAAAAATGTGAAAAAACTGGAAAAAACGTAAACTTATTAAAAGTATTATAAAACAAAATAAGAAAAAAAAATTAATAAAAAAAACGAAAACAAAAGATTGTTAGGAAAGTTAATAAAGGCATTATGAATCTAAATAAAAAAAAGAAAAAATTGGGGAAGTTAATAAGAGTATTATAAAACGAAATAAAGAAAAAGAAAGTAATAAAAAAAAGTAAGGGAAACGCGGTTTTTGGCGAAAAAAAGAAAGTTGAAAAATATGTCGAAACCGAGGGCAAAAACTCAGAAAAAAACCTTAAAAAAAAATTATAACGCTTCCTTATATCTCTTTCAGAACACTTCAGTTGTGTGCTTATAAAGATGAGACACATAATTATTATTTTTTTAATTATTCCAGATAACCATTTTTAAGTTGGGTTAGTTTGGGTTACTGCGTCTCTGGGTCTGAGGGAGAAGGGATACCGCATACAAAAAATTGAGAATGTGATTCTTGAGCCCATTTTATCAATATGGACCCTACAAGACTACATTAATTAGATGGTTAAAATTTTTGAAAAAAGTAGTTTTTCACATAGAAAAATGAACAAATATGCAATTTTTCGCCAAAATGGTTTTTGCCAATTTTTACCCGTGACTTACGTGGTGAAATCATTTCACGATTTTTCTGGTCAGAAATCTTTTGTTATTTTATATAATTTTGCGATGAATCAGAGGCGTGCATGGAATCATAATTTTCGATTTATTCAGAAACGATCGGTTCTATAATAGATATAAATAAATTTTATTAGATGATGCGTAAATAACTTGATAAATTTTGAAAGAAAAACGTAGATTTCCAATACCTATGTATTTATATATTAGCGGAGTCCAGTATAATCATGTTTCGTATAAAGTTTTATTTTGTTAAAAAGAACTCAATAATCACTTTTTGAATTTTCTCTATATATGAATCATTCTATACACTCTGTATCTTTTGTCTCGCCTTTGACTACCTACATCTGGGATTTCCCAGGAAATATGATCAAAAAAACCTCAAAAATATCAGCTTTATTGTTAGCAAGTGAGTAATGAAATGCTTAGAACAACTAAAATAGCGAATTTTCCTGGCGGTCGCTAATTCGCTATAACACCTCATCGTTTTACGACCGGCAGAAATCTATAAAACAGTTAATTGAAAAATGTTTACCCCACAAAAATCTACAAATTAACAAAATGCATTATGTATAAGTGACTAGATACCATAAGAGAGCCCCACTACCGACCTGTAAAAGATATCGCATAAAATATAGTCGGTGAAATAAATATACATGGCATTCGCGGTTTCGAGCGATACTAAGTGATCAATACATCCATAAATCGTTGACAAATTTAGTCAAACACCCGGCCATATATACGCATGTTAATTATTATGACAAAGTACTCATAAAAATTGATATAAAATGATATAAGTGTTAAATAACTATTAAAAAAAAAAATGAGTTTTCTATCTTTTTCGCTTTTCGCGATCTTATACTTCGTCGTAACGAATATCAAATGTGCCGAAAAGTCGACGATTTTAAAGGGCGACGAGAGAATTCAATTCGATTCGATCCGTTCGAATATTTTCAACGTGACGAATTTTTCCGAAAAATTCGCCCCGTTTTTGAGTTCGAACCATTCGTCGGAAAACGTGCTCGAATTGGATTTAACTGAAAAGTTGCTGAGCGAGGAGGAAGCGAGAGAGCGATGTTTGAAGAATGTTACTAGGTGTATGAAAGAGGGTGAGTAAATTTAAAAAAATACTGAGTTTTAATTATGGTAATTTAAATGTGAAACGTTTTATTAAATTGTTTAAACCTGATTTGTTGTGGGAGTTTCGGTTCCTACCAAGTTTCCAAATTAGATCTGTTTTTATTATTGTTTTTAAACTTATTATTCTTGTTAATATTATATTTTATTCCAGAGATTATTTTTGTAGAAATTACATTTATTTTTGTTAGTAAAATCTGCACTTTGCTAACGATTTTTTTAATCTGCTAGATAAACTGCTGAACGGTATTCATTCATTTGGTCGCCAAAAATTTTCGATATTTGAAACAAATTAAGCAAGATCTCTAGAAATTATTTTTGAAGTGAACACTTCTTTAGGAGCATTCAGCACACTTTTTCCTGGGTTGTGAATGAACATGAGACGTCATGTTAATGCGTCACGCTCTGCTATATTTGCGTTAATAATTGTTTTCTCGAAAACGGCTGCTAGTGGACATTTGTCATTTGACCCGTTTTTAGGCAATATTTGGGGGCAGCCGACGATGACTTACTTCTTTTTTGACGATCCAACATTCACTGTCAGAAAAATTAATTCTTCTAGTAGTTCCTATCCGTTCCGGATGTTGGCAACCATATTAGCTATCATCATTTTATTAACTGCGGCTTTGAACAACATGTGGTGGTCACTGCAAACCAGGTTCTGAGATTCTTTAGCCAAAAAAATTCTCCTTCTTCCTACTCCTCATTTTCCATCCACTTTGCCGTGCATGATATTTTGGAGTAATCGATATCTATCTGTATTTCTCATCACATGACCGAGGTATTGGAGTTTACGTATTTTAATGGTGTTTAGAATTTTTTTCTGTTTATTAATTCTCTATAAAACTGTTTTATTTTTTACACGGTCTGTCCACGAGACGCTAATTTTTGTATTGTTTTTATTAATGTCTAGTCCGTACTTGTTGCTACTCATCGTCACTCTATCAACCAACAACTGCAAACCCTCCTGGCTATCAGCGAACAAGACAGTGTCATCTGCATATCGGATGTTATTTAACCTTTCTCCATTTAATAGAACTCTCACGTCAGCATCTTCCATTGCCTCTCCAAATATTTGCTCGGCATACAAATTGAAGATCAATGGAGACAGTATCTATCCCTGTCGTACATCTCGTAGGATCCTGACCTCATTCGTATTTTCTTCCCCTAACCTCACCGAAGCAGACTGATTCCAATATAGGTTGGTATTATTCTTAAATCTTTATCATACAATCCTATATTTTTCAAGACGTCTATAATTGTATATGATGTACTCTATCGAACGCTTTTTGATAGTCGATAAAACAAGCGTATATGTCAACATTTCTATCTCTACATCTCCGAAAGAGTACCTGAATGCTGAACAGGGCTTCACGTGTACCCAGTGCATTTCTGAACGCGAACTGAGTTGGTGTTATATGTTCCTCACACAGTTTATATATTCTTCTGTGTATTATTTTTAGAAATAGTTTCAACATGTGGCTCATTAGGCTTATTGTTCTGTAATCTCCACATGATTTAGCTCCAGGTTTCTTGGGCAAAGTGATAAATTCGGCTTTAAGCCATTGGGAGGGAATATCACCAGAGTCATAGATTCAATTGAAAATCGAAGTAAGCCATTTTACGCTGTCCCAATCGAGTAGCTTTAGAAATTCTGCCTCTATATTATCTGGTCCTGGTGCTTTGCCATCTTTCATTGCTTTAATGGCCGCTCTTACGTCTTCTTCAATGATGCTCGGACCCGTTTGGCAATCCAATTGCGGTGCCTCTGGACGGTCATGGTGAAACAGTTGCTCAACGTAGCCCTTCCAAATATCTTTACGACTCCCTCCTGACCTACTAGTCGATATACTGTATTTGTTTTAATATTTTTCGGTCATTTCTCTTACTTTCTTATGAACGTTAAAGCTGTCAAATTTGTCTTGAAATGCTTCTAGTTCTTCGCATTGCTTCCTTAATTCATTTTCTTTGGCTTCTCTAATTTCTGTCTGAATTGTTTTCTGGATGTTCTTATACTTATTACGGTTATTCTGAGCAAGTAGTCTTTCTTCCATTAGTTGGAGGATTTCTTCCGTCATCCACGATTTCTTCTTGATTCTACCATATCTCAATAGCTTATCCTTAACATTTTTCACTCTGGTGTTTAGTTTTTTAATCTGTTCTTCAACAGTCGAGAAATCCGGTGATACTCATTGAGTCCTGCTCTGGTTGTTGTCTTATCATGGGTTCTTTCAATTTCCTCAAGTCATATCTGTTGACAATTTTCTTTTTTGTCTTCTTAAGTCTTATCTTGAACACTCCTACTAGCGGTACATGATCTGATTGTAGGTCAATCCCAGGGTATGTTTTCACCGAGGTACAACTATTTCTGTATCTTTTGTTTACCAGGATGTAGTCAATCTGGTTTCTAACAATATGTTCACACGAGTCTTGAGGTGACCTCCAGACTTCATTTCGGGAGTGTGAAGAATGTATTCATAATTATTAGGTTTTGTTCGAGTGCGAAGATACTTAGTCGTTGTTAATTGATTTTGATTAAATTTTTTGGACACTTGAGCCAGACAGTGTATCGACATTATCACATTAGGAATGTGTCATTATCACATTAGGAATGTGTCCATATATAGATATCGATATTAACATTTCGAGCCCCTATCGAGCAAGCCAAAGAGACCTACATCATAGCCTACGCCCCCAAATTTGGGGCCCTCTTTTCATCCTGTTCTAGCCGTTCAAAAAGCTGTTTGAACTGTCTAAAAAGCAGTTTTAGCTGTTCAAAAAGTTGTTTGAGCTGTTTTAGCTGTTCAAAAAGCTGTTTTATCTGTCTAAAAAGCTGTTTGAGCAGTTTAAAAAGCTGTTTTAGCAGTTCAAATAGCTCTTTTAGCTGTTCAAAAAGCTGTTTTATCCGTCAAAAAAGCTATTTTAGCAGTTCAAAAAGCTGTTTCATCTATTTAAAATGTTGTTTAGAAACGGCCTTTCGGACAGCTAAAACAGCTTTTTACATGGATAAAACAGCTTTTTGAACAGCTTAAACAGCTCAGATAGCTTTTTTGACAGACAAAACAGCTTTTTGAACAGATAAAACATCTTTTTGACAGCTAAAACAGCATTTTAATCAACTCAAACAGGTTTTTGAACAGCTAAAATAGCTTTTTAGACAGTTCAAACAGCTTTTTGAACGGCTAGAACAGGATGAAAAGGGGGCCCCAAATTTGGGGGCGCAGGCTATGATGTAGGTCTCTTTGGCTTGTTCGATAGGGTCTCGAAATGTTAATATCGATATCGATATGTTGACACATCCCTAATGTGATAATATTGATACAGTGTCTGGCTCAAGTGCCCCTCTAACTACTAGTGGCGCGTATTTCTTAAAGGATAAAAAACTGCAGTTTTCACTGTTCGATAGAGAAAGAATTGTTCTATAAATACTGAAAAAATTTTGAAATCGATGAAAATGCGTTTACTAACTAATTCATTAGCGTAGATGAAGAAAATATTATTGGCTTTTCTCTCGTCGATCCGGATTTCTAGTTATTCGCACACATTTCGCGAAAAAACGTCCAAATTCACAGGCTCTCGGAAAATCGTGATTCAAGAATTAACCAAATCAGATAGAAAAATTGCAGTTTTCACTGTTCAATAGAGAAAGAATGGTTCTATAAATACTGGAATATTCATGCAGCTCTAATATGTTTCAGGTATTTTATAGGAGCTTAAATTCGAGGTAAAAACTTGTGATGAATTTTTTAAAAAAAATCATATATCGAACACTGATCGTTTTCGATGAAAACGGTACTCATTTTCAGATTTAGCAGGTTCAAAAGTATAAGTATAGAAGCAAACAATGTAATTATTTCAATTTTTTTTTAAAATTGATACCTTCCTTCAAGGAATTGAAAATTTTTAAAATCGATAAAATGCTTTTACTCTCTTACATGTTTAAAAAAAAAATCACTTTTACGGAATGAGTTAGCACGAAATTGGCTGTGGCTCGATAACGCTAAAGCTGTTTCCCCAAAAAAAAAATGAACTAAAATCGGAAAATTTGCAAATTTCTATCGATTTTCTGGAAGTTTTCGAGATAAGATTTTACTTTTAAACACCGAAGTTTATTAGCGCATCATAGGATCGAATTTAGATCGGGTGTTTAATCGCTATGTTGGTCAGAGTATACAAAAAACACTGATTTTTTTAAAATTTGCTTCAATTTTTCGGGTGAAAAATTTAGTGTTTTCAAGACCTTACCCAAAAACACTTCAAGTTATGAGCTGAGAATGCTTTGGGCCACCCTTTGAACGACTGGCTGCTAAATATCTAAATCTATAATAAAATTAGTCTAAGATTTCGTCATTCATCTAAGCACGTTTGTAGATCAATGTTAAATATGTAAGCAAATATTAACATTCTTAGTACCGTGTACTTTCAAAAGTACGTTGGATTCCCCCCTAAAAAAGCCCGCTTCCTTTATAACTAAAACATGTTCGTCCACGACATGCAAATATTTCATTTTAAATAGTACGTTTTGTGAATTAAAAAACAAACATTGAATGAATAACGATTTTGTTGGCTTGAATTTTGTAAGAAAGGAATTTATTGAGACAGTATGGAAATTCACGTCGCCACTGAATCGACCATTCGTATAGTAGCTAACTATACAAGGTGCTTTAAAAGTATGGTTACAAACATCGGGACGTTATTCCTAACGTTATTTTAGGATAGAAAGTTCTGATAATATTTAATTTTTTTAAATAACTCCTAAATGCGTTAAGTTTTTTTTATGAAATTCGGAAAATGAAACAAGCATTTAGGGACATTTATTTTCAAAGTATAATACTTGCCCAAATTCCATAATAATCAGAAAAACAAAAAAAGAAAAACACTTTGAAGCTCCTGAAATTAAAGCATGCAAATCTAGGCTCGACATCTTGCTAACTCTTTCTAGTCATAATGTTCAGTTCAAAGATGCTTACAGAGCAGAAAAACATAAATACAACTTACTCTCTTCTTTCACAGTCTCGTAAAGCTCACTATCAGGAAAGAATTGAGGCAAGTGACAGCAAGACTAAAGTATCTTGGCAAATTGTAAAAGAGATCAGGGGTGCCTCCAAAAAACAATGCCATTGTGGCTTACAGGGTGATCCATAAAAAGTTTCAAATGAAATAAATCTATACATGGCCAATGCGACCCCAGAGGCTGTCAAGAAAATAATTCCTTTAAATAACTTACAAATTGATATTAAACAAAACGATCAATGTATGTTTCTGTTCTCCGTCTCAGAATATGAAACTCTTAATATCATAAGAAACTTAAAAAACAAGCATAGTTCTGGCTATGATGAAATATCAACCAACTTGATCAAATTTATTGCAATGGAGATTGCTCTCCCCCTCTCTTTCATGGTCACTAACTCATTCAAAAATGGTTGCTTTCCTCAGAGTTTATAGCTATCTATTGTAAAGCCCTGCTAAAAAAGGGTGACTCCTCAAAAATGGAAAATTATCGACCAATAAGTCTTCTTTCATCATTCTCCAAAGTATTTGAGAAAGCCATGTACTCCAGGCTGCAAAACTTCTTTGTGTCCAATAACATGTTTAGTGGTTCTCAGCATGGCTTTCTCTCGGGGAAGTCTGTTGAGACGGCTAACGGCTACTTATGATTTTGTGACTAAAATTTTTGAAAACCTAGACGCCAAAATGAAAACTTTAGGTGCTTTTCTTGACCTGTTTAAAGCCTTTGACAGCCTGGATCATGAGCTATTATTACAAAAGCTACAAAGGTATGGAATACAGGGCCCACCATTAAAATGGATAAAATCCTTTCTTGCAGGAAGATCACAAAAAGTGTGTCTAGTGAGGGAGAGATGTAAATTTTTCTCAGACCCTATTGATTAAAGTTTGGGAATTCCCCAGGGGAGCATTTTGTCTCTTTTTGGTTTATATAAATGATCTCCCAGAAAATGTAGTAACTGATCATTCAAGCATCGTACATTTTGCAGATGATTCCAAAGCACCCTTCTGGGGCACAACCTTGGACATTCTTCTTGAAAGAGCAGGCCTATCTCTTCAGCAGGCCGAGACATGGTTCAGTGGAAACAAGCTTTTGCTCAACTCAAACAAGACAGTTTTCATATACTTTAGAACAAACCAATGTCGAGATGCATATCCAGAAAGGGTAAATCTTCTTTCTCAAGAGTTTCAACCTGCTGAGTCTGTTAAATTCCTAGGGTTCCTAGCAAATAAAAAATGTGACTAATAAACTAAACAGTGCATGTTTTTCTCTGAGTGTCTTAATAGCATACATTGACCAAAAGATCCTGCTGTCAGTATATTATGCAAACTTCTACTCTATTTTGCGGCATGGAATAATATTTTGGGAGGCTGCAGTAAACAGTTCTATTGTGTTTGCAGTCCAGAAAAGAGCTATAAGGGTTATTCTGGGATTATGGCCAGGGAGTCTTGTCGAGGTAAATTCAAACTCCTAAACCTTTTGTGCTTTTCAGGTATTTACATATTTGGATGCATTATGTTTCTCTGTAAAAACTTCAGCCTATTCTCCCATCTTTTGCCTAATCATAAATACAATACTCGGAGCACCAATTTAAATGTACAATCTCATAGACTATCTTTAACTGAAAGAAGTCCCTTGTATATGTGTGTGAAATTTTATAATAAACTTCCAACATATATTCAACAAGAAGCATGCTGGAAGGCATTCAAAAGGAAACTCTTTTAATATCCTGTTAACATTGAGCCTTATTCCATATCGGAGTACCCGGCCTACTCGCCTCCTTAGACGGTTGTGTGCAGGTTCTTTTTGTGTAATTGTGTATGTTCTATTCCTTTAAGTATTTTAATCTAATTATTTAAATTGGTCATTTTTTTATATTTATGTAGGTATTTTAATTGTAGTCAGTATACCTTAAACTAACTTTAAGTAATTTTATTTCACTTTTCAATTAGGCTTTTAACAAGATTTTATGTATGTTTTTGGTTTTTAGGTATATTTATTTATGTATGACATTATTTGCTCAATTACATGTAAAAGTTTATGCAAATAAAAATTTACTCTACTCTACTCTACCCTAATTAGTGGGGTCGGTACGAAATTTTGTTTGGTTTTTTTGTATGGAGACTCCTTCACTCTGCCAGTTCTCCAAGGCCTTTCTAACGATCCATTCACTATAACAGTTAAAAAGTATTGGGGAAAGAATGCATCGTTGCCTGACACCTTTTTTCACTTTAAAATGTTCAGAGTATTCACCCTTCATCTCTACTTGTGCCATATTGTTATCTTACAGTGACATTATAAGATGGTCAATATTTTTGGGTGCATGCTCCTATTTCGTTCATAATACTCCACAGCTGACGCCACTGTACAGTGTCAAAAGCGTCGCAGAAACTTGGTATTCATAAAGTTTTTCTATTAGTTGTCGAACATTCATTAGTTGGTCTCGTGTTTCTCTCCCAGCTTGTTCTGTAGGTATTTGGAGCAGTAGGTATGATATACAATAATACTTTTTAGCGTGGCTAATGAGGGCGATAGTTCTATAGTTCCCACATTCATCTCTAGATCCTTTCTTGTGAATAGGAATATATATTTATGTTTTCCATTCTTCTGGCCACTTTGCCAGTCTGCCATACTTTAAGACATATTTGGTGGAGTAGCTTTGTCGCCAATGTTCTTTAGCATTTCACTAGCAATGTTGCCCGGCCTGGGCGATTTCCGAATATTTATTATGCGAAAAGCTGCCTCCACCTCTGCTTTTAATATAGGAGGTTCCTGTTTCTGGATGCCCTCGGCGAAGACGGAAGCCTTCTGACTTGTTCTGCCATAAAGGTTTCACAGTAACTGGTTCCAGTTCGAATGACTCTCACATGATCTTCACATATTATCGCGCTATATGCATTTTTGTATCTTCTTAGGTTTCTGTTGGCTTCCCTGCCAAGCTTCAGGTATATCCGTAGGCTTTCGGTGTCACTGACTCCTTTTATTTTTATATCTTTCCTTCCTGTTGTCATCTTCCAGGTTGGTTTAGTTAGCATGGTTTTATAGGACGATCGGTACTGTTACTGCATGTGTGGTTTAAAAACAAATAGATCATTTAATGAAAATTGAAAAGGCGTCAAATTATTTTCCAAGAGGGCCCACTAGTCTCTGGACCGATAGAGACTGACGGCCTAGTCCGACACTGCCCTGGAAATAGAGAAACATCTCAAGAGTCAGGCCAACTTTGTATCAGCTTCAACATTCGGCCTTTTTTTGGATGACACCTGGCTTAAATGACTAATATACATACATAATATATTCGGATGCTTTCAAACAACTTAAATATGTTAACATATATTATTTTTATTTTTAAATCTCAAATCAGTGCTTTAAGCTCTGGCCTCGAAACTTAAATAACTAAAAATAACTAAATGTTGATAACTTTTAATATAACATTATAGTTTTTTTTTCAATGAATATTAAAGTAGCTTTTTACCTGCCATTTTGTACTGTGTTGTGAATTTCACTAACGGATTAAAAATTTGTATTTGTTTATTTGCAGGTTGTTAAGTATTTTATATACAAATTTGCATTGTTCGAGATCCAATATGCTCTCTTATTTAGGTATATTTAATTTCTATTTTTTGCATAATTTGCATTTCATTGAAATTGGTTTTTACACAGATTCCCCAAATGGGCAATAGATATCTCAAATGTGACAAGAAAAAAGCAGTATATTTTTGTTGTTTTGTAAGTGGCAATTTGTAAACAATCTAAAAATACTAACATTGATTTGTTTACTGTGAATGGGCAGAAAATTGAGGAAGGTCAGGATATAGTAAATAATTTAAATTATTATTTTTCGACCATTGGTGAAAATACAATAGCAAGTTTAGATGAGGAAAAGAAATGTGCAAATATCGATATTGAATTTAGTGAGGTACTATTTGATAATAATTTAAGGGAAATAGCTTTGACTACAGTGTTAGATGTAATAAATTTAAAAAATTAATGAGGCCCATATTTAGATCGGGGAATAGGGACAATATGAACAATTCTAGGTCAATTTCAGTTATAACTGTTCTTTCTAAAAGTAGTGAAAAAAAAATGTTAAAATAAGAATACTGTCTTTTATTAATGAAAATCAGACTGTAGAATTGTTCCAATATGGATTTATGAAGAATAGTAATACTCTGTCAGCTACCTTTGATTTTGTAAATTATGTTGCACAAGGATTGGAACAGAAAATCATGGCTGTGTGGGTTAGTTAATAACCATGGAGTTCCGCAAGGGTAGGTGGTAGCTTTGGTATATTTTGGATCAGATTTGGTTTTTGCTGGAATACGTGTTTGGGGAACTTGTTCAGATAGTAATTTCAAGAAAATGAAAATTTTACCAAATAAAATTCTAAAAATTACTTTTAACTATGATTTATTGACAAAGATTTATTATATAGAGAGATAGGTGTTTTTGAATTAGAACATATTTTGGTTATAGAACAATGTAAATTAATGTACAAAATAATTAATAGTCAACAAAAGTGTAATTCTGATTTCTGAATGAAGTCCAGAATAATTATGGTACAAGATCAAGAAATAATATATATATTTCACAAAGCAGAATAAATATAGGATTAAATTGTCCTTTCAGAGCTGTATCTAGGGTACATAATAAGCTGCCCGATAATATAAAAAATTCAAATAGCTTAGAGATATTTGATAAACTTTTAAAAACTTCACTTAAACACTAACTAATACACTAGGAATTTGATTAGTAAAGTAGTATGGGTAGTCTGTGCCTAGATTTGTGCTTAAGATCGGGAATTAATAAGTGAATTGTACGGCTGTTGGCTCTTTTTTTTCTGTTCTTGCAAATTTTGTGTTTGAAACACTGCTTCAAAAAATGTTACTATTGTTATCTAATACTGGTGATAAATAAATGATTAAAAAAAACGAAACCGGGAGCAAAAGTTTAGAAAAAAAACGTAAAAAAAAGAATGCCTTATGTCTCTTTCAGAAGTTTCACTTCAATTGTGTACTTATAAAGGTGAGGCACATAATTTTTTTCTTCTCCCAGGTGTCCAGAATCCTCATTTTACCCCAGCTACATGTCCTGAAAATTTCAGCCCTCTAGCTATACTGGAACATGCTTAATTAAAGGGGCATTTCACTTTGATAAGCGTTTCATTTTTTCTGACTTCACCCTCGCTAAAAAAATTTCACTTCAAAAATATTTTGATGATAGGCCCTTCATCATGAAACGTTGTACTTAAAATCTAAAAATATCATTTCAATCAATAATAATTTATTTATTTATTTACGGCAAGGCCAATTTACAAATACAAAAATGTTACAATTTATCTGTATAACAAACATAATAAAATTATAAATAACACTCAACACCTATTATATATAAATACGCATACAATTGGTGAATTCCAAAAAACATAATTTTTTTTATTTAAAAGCTATCCTAGCCCAGTAAAGGTATCAGTCTCTTTTTAAAGCTAGCACTAGAAGGGCAATCAAAAAGGTCAATATTTCGACATTTTGAGTTTGCAAACTGAGCATCCTTCAGATTGACTCATTCATACCATAATTGGTATTATGAAAGGGCACACCAAATAACTCAGAACCTCTCGTTCTCATTTCGCCTGCTCTTAATGAAATGAGACTCAAAAGGTCAGGGCAATCAATTGACCCTTTTGAGAGTTTGTAAAGAAAACAAAGATCCACTTGAAGTCGCTTCGTTTGTACACTCTCAGAAATCTATTTTGGACCCTTTCAAGGGCTGCAATGTGAACAGCATACTGGGGTGAGCAAACATCTGATGAGTACTCCAGCATAGGTCGAACCATTGCACAGTACAGTGTCCGTAACCTATACACAGACATATTAGTTGTGGACCTACATATAAAGCCCAGAAACCTGACAGCCTTTGACACAATATTGCTCATATGGCCATTAAATGAAATCTTGAAGTCAAACTCCACTCCCAAATCCCGAACATTTTCCACTTCCTTGATTGGAGCACTATTAACTTTGTAAGGAAATCTCAGCGGTTCAGTTAATCTAGAAAAAGTTAGCGATATTGAATTTTATTCGAACCACACCATTCATTAAAAATCAATATCGCTTTGCAATAGTTTTGCGTCCTCTAGAGATGAGACCTAACGATAAAATTTAAGGTAATCTGCAAAAGATACAACCCTGCCTACGTCAGATATAAATAGAATGAAAAGGACTGGCCCACAGTGCGCCCCTGTGGGCACACCAGAAGGAACATCAAAAACACGAGAATAATACCGCTATATTTGACTGCTTGAGTCCTTCCAACAATAAAGTCAGCTAACCAACTCAGAATTGGGTCTCCCACTCCCAAACACGGTGGCCAACCCTGTCGAATGCTTTAGAGAAGTCCTGGTATACCGAATCAATCTGGAGACCTTTTTCCATGCTCTTTAAAATAAAATTTTGAAACAAAACCAAATTTGTTGAAGTTGACCTGCCCATCATAAATCCATGTTGTTCTAGATTCAAAAGGTACCTACAGTCACAACTAATTTTTTTAGTAATAAGACAGTCAAGTAGTCAGACTGTGTGCAAACTGCCCTGTAATTTGTAACCTCCTCTCTTAACCCACTTTTGAATATAGGTTTTAGAAAGCTGAACTTCTACAAATCCGGGTAAGAACCTGCTGACAATGAATAATTGAAGAGAGTTGCTATAAGGGCATTGCAAGAGTGTACATGTATCTCTTTATAAAAAAAACAGGGGAATTCCATCCGGCCCACATGATAACTTATTAGGTGACTTTTGCACTTGTTCTATAATTTCAGTACAAGAAATGGAGTGTGCGGAAACATCAGCGGTGTTGGAAAATGTGTATTCCGGAACCTGACCAATAGTATGGTTTGAGTAAACACTAGAAAAGAAGTCTGCAAACAAGTCTACAGTCTCTTGATTACTACAGGCAGTAGAGCCATTATAACTAATGTTACTGGGAAGAACAAAGTTGTTTTTAAAATTGTTGAAATGTGACCAAAATGATCTGGGATTCTGACTAATGTTATTTTCAGTTCTCAGGAGATACATCCTATACAAAGAATTTCTCAGATTCTTGCACTATATATAGAGATAATTTTGACAAATAGTCAATTATTATTAGAAAATTAAAAAAAGTAAAAGGGATTAAGTTTCGACTTACGTTAGTGCCGACTCGAGGCATGATCTTCTGTTTCGTTTTTCTCTCTTTTATTGTAGCGTTGTTTCAATTTTTAAACTTCTGTTTCACCCCCTTCAATTTCGTTGATATGTTTAATTAGATTTCTTGCTTTATTTTTTAGCTCTTTGTCTGTTAACTCATTATGGCGCATTGATTTTTTAATATAGCTTATTTGTCATAATTTGTTCGTATCATTTTCGATCACGCATATTAAAGAAGACAAAAAAACTCACAAAATAGAAGATAATAAAAATAATTAATAAGAGTGGTTCACACGGCATAAAGATAATTTGTTGCTATATAATTCAACTAATATAAATTAAAAACAAACAACTATTTAGTAAAACCATATAACAAAACCATAAAAAAATCAATTTAAATAAAGTTAAAGAGCAATGCCATTAAAGGATTTAAATTATAACAGGACTTGTATGATAGATACAAAGTAAATTTATTATTAATTTCATTAGCGTTATTTAAAAAAAAATTAATTTTAAATTGTTCCAATTGGAAAAAAAAACATATTTTTACTGAAACGCCTTGTACTATCTTAAATTAGATTAAATTATTTTAGGGGCTTATGGGCTATCAGTCTCCACACGGTGACCTTTTCAGATCCATTGTGTCTTCAAAAAGTCATTTAGAGTTCTTTGTCCAAACCAATGAATAAAGATGGTCCAAACCCATCTTGTCCATTCCGAAACAAAATCACAATTTTAGATATTGACAGTCAGATCTTATTTGACATCTCTCGACTGGTACTTGGAAACTGCCGAAAGCAAATAACCCTCAGCTGCCCCCATTCGCGCCAAATCCTCAATTTCCACTCACAACCGAAAAAAAATTAACGTAAACATGACGACCCAGTTTCATTCATTACCGAGGAAAAAGTTTTGCTAAACGCGCCTCAAAAAGCTTTGGAATAAACGAGCTTTCATCTAATTCAAATTGAGCTTTCACCCTATCACTTTATAAGTTATAATTTTCGGTAATAATATTATGTTAACGATAATATAAAAATATATTTAGCCCAGGTCTTTTAAGCAATAATTAAACTAATCGCCTTATGTATATCTAATTAAGCGGTTATTTAACACTCTAATTGAGGATTCAAGTGGTTTTTAGTGTTTTTAATTCTATGTAAATAAGCGGCCGCGTTCGGAATAGGAAATTTGCTTTTCTGCAATTCGCGGTACCCTTGAGTACTTTTTAGTAGTTTTCAGGCGTGAGACTACGTGCTTACGTACCGTGATCTACCTATAAATATATACTTAAATAAATATGGAATACTTCTTTGGAACATTTGCACTCAAGAGTAATGGAGTAATTGCTGCAACTCTTACATAGGTTTTCAGTTGCATTATTCCGGTTTAACAATATATTTTTCTTTGTCATATTTGCATTATTAAATCAATAACCTTCAACTAACCGTAATTAAACAGATATTTAATAGCACACTTTTACTCCTTCACTTCACTTCTCTTCTATTAAATGAAAAGTACGTTGGGATAAATGTGTTTCAGGCGTGATAATGACATTTACCCAATGTTAAAAAATTACGTAAGATTGATAGTGATACGGTTATTGTTCGAGCCAATTAGCAATGCAAATTAACACGATATTTTTTCAATTTTTTTTCTTGTGTTGTGACGTTATGCGACACTATTGCATAAACTTAGAAAATGTTAATCTTCGTTCTGAATCTTTAGTTTTTGCAAAATAAGTATTACATTTATTGGATTATTGATTAATATTTTGTTATTTTAATGCATAATTTGAAACAATATATAGGCATTTTTGTAAAAGGAACAAAATTAGGTTTATACTTGATGATGGTTCAGAAGAAATGAAGCGACGCATTGTAACAGTAAGCTTACCATCAACCAGCATCATAAAAAATAAAGACACAATTCACTAAAATCTCAATGCAAAATTTCTGCTCCAAATTTTAAGCATAAGTTTGATGATACCTGTTTGAAAAGAATGATTGATGGTAGGAGCTCAATGCTGAAACGTCGGTTGTTTCGTGCATATAAAAATGGAATATTTTGAATTTGAAAACCATTTTTCAAAGTATCAGATTTTATGGAAATTTTGAAAATTAAAAGAAAAACTCATTTTTCATTTACCATATTGATTTGCCTTAAATTACGCATCTAAAACACAATCAAAAATTATCGAACATTTCATTAAATAGGAATAATCGTAATGATTTATAGCAATGAAGAAATGTACTAAAGCGGAAGACGGGTGTGCTTAATGTTGTGCTACTAATTCATAACTAACAACCCAACTGAAATATATTTTAATGTAATTATGACATAGACGTTTTTTTAATAGAATATATTTAGGTCGATCATAAAGAGTCAGTGGCGCACGCAAAAATATGTTTCGGGATGGGATCTGAACACATAAATTAAATAAAAATTTGTCGAAAACTAAATAAACAGTGCTTACCCACGTCGTCCACTCCACAAGCTAATAACCAACTGAATCCGCTGAATTAGTTTGGGTTAGATTCAGATCAGGTTATCTGTTAAGTACCAATCAGTTTTGCTCTGGACCAAATATTTTATTTTAGCTTAATATCTTAATATTTCCTGGGCTGAGGGGTGAGTTCTAGACCGCAACGCCCCCGTCCCTCGTTGCGCCACTACTTATCAATACATAGGTGATGTATCTATTATCAACAGTAATATTTATTAAGTTGAACATGGATTGATATTGTCACGGCTAGCAACCATCCGAATGTTTTTGTGCTATCCTATAGAACTTGTCTTGCCGCGTCTATGTATGATTCATCGCCGGCCGCGAAGATTCAGGAATTCTGGAATTATCTCGATGCCCTGGTCGAGAATCATATATAGTGGCCTCGCTTTTTCCCGAGTATTCGTGATGGATTTGAGATTGCATATAAATAGCAGACCTAAACCGTGTTTAGTGAGTTGATCATTGAGTGTTGAATTGTAAAGAGCTATTAATTGTATACAGTGGTAGAGAATAAAGAGAGTATTTGTTTGAAATAGTAAAAGTTGTAATTTCGTTCAGAACCCACGGGAAAAACGATTGTGAAGAAACGGGAAACGGGACTTGTGAAGTGTTCTTCGAGGAGAGAAGAGGGTAGAAGTACGTCAACGAGGCCGTTAACTGGTGGATTCTGAGGACATTTTATAACATTCTATGGTCAATACAAGGCAACAAATGGTAGAAATGGACCAAATAAATAAAATGTTGGCCAATTTCATGGAAAATCTAAATTCTGAGAGACAAGCATAATAGGAAAGGCTTTCAGAAAGAGATGAGAAAGAGGTAACAGGCTGAACGTAGAAGGCAAGCAGAACGGGAAGAGGATAAGCAGAACAGGACCAGCTTCAGAAACGGATGCAAATGTAGGCGAGCAAGAAAAATAGCAGAAAATATTGGACGGGCAAAATGAGAAATTTGAAAAAAAAAGTAGACAATATACAAAAAGAAGTTGAAAACTTTCAAAAAGAAATGACGAATATTTAGGCTGAAGTTACCAGACTAAAAATCAAGGAGCCACCGAGAGGATATTCGCCACCGGACAAAGTATCAAACCTCCAACGTATGACGGTGAAACTTCCTGGACAATGTACAGAAGACAACTTGAAGCCGCTGCTATTGCCAACGGTTGGAATAACGAAGAAATGGCTTCGTCACACGTCACCAGTGGTAGCGCTTTATGGATCTGCCCTGGAACTACTACATACCAGTCCCATCAGCCAACAGGGGAAATATGACATACTTGCAGCTGCCCTGGAGAGACGATTTGGCGACCGACCGCTTTCTCAGGCACAAGTAAAATCTAGACATCAGAAGCCTTGTGAAAACCTGCAAGAGTTTGAGGCAGACGTTAGACGTCTCATTCAATTGGCCTATCCGGAAGAAACAGAAGAATTTCAAGAGGAACTTGCTGCCCAATATTTCGTAGATCGTATCAGAGATCCAGAAACTCAGAAGATGCCACGTCTAGCTAAATTTGAAGATTGGAGCCAGATTGACCATGCATCCTTCCTTCATCGATAAATTCAGGTTGGGAGCGAGGAACCAAAGGGGACAAACCATGATCGACTTCCTCAATAAGGAGAGGCTCTACTACATGAATACCTTCTGCAAAAAGCATTCGAAGAGAAAATGGACTTGGAAGAACCCCGATATCAGGATCAAAAACGAGATAGACTATGTATGCTTTGACACAGGCAGCGACCACAGGTTGGTCAGAGCCAGGATCCACGTCAATACTCGACACCAGAGATAAGCTCTAGTGAAAAGAAAGATACAGCCAACCACAGGTGAACTACGGGAGAAAGAGGAAGAATTAAATAGGCAAATTGACAGAAGCTACACCCAGTTGAAGATATGCGAAGCATGGAACTAAACGCACTCTCAACGAAGATCACCTCTAGTATTAGAAACGCAGTGCGGAGAGTCTGTTCTCTCCAAAGTAAGAAACATCCGAAATTCAGTTTAGAAACACAACAACTCATCGCAGAACGGAGGAAAACCGACAAAAACTCACCAAGTTATAGGATCCTGAATAAGATTGTGAAAAAGGCCATCAGGAAAGATCAGAGAGCTTATAATACGAGCATGGTAGAGGAAGCCATACAGAGCAACGCAAACATGAGAGTCCTCTGTTCCGGGAGATCTAAAGGTAAAATGATTATCAACAATTATCAAACGATCAAGGAGTCATTGATAATGAAAGAGAAAAGATCACAGAAATTATTGAGAATTTCTATCGACGACTATACAGCCCATCGGTGGCACAACCAGGTCAAGAAGGCCAAACTCATCAGCCAGTCTTAAACATAGGATCAGAAGAACTAGAGCCCATTGATGGAGAAGAGCTAGAGGCAGCGCTAAAACACCTGTAGAAGTGCAAAACCCTGGGAGAAGACCAGACCATCAGTGAGATGTTGAAAGCCGGAGGAGAGATACTCAGGAAGGCACTCCTGACCTTACTAAATAAATGTCTAGAAGAAGAAAAAATCCCGGACTCTTGGAAAAACGCAGAAGTTGTCCTATTATTCAAAAAATGAGACTACACAAATTTAGAGAATTTCAGGCCCATTAGTCTGCTATTCATCCTCTACAAACTACTAACTAAAATAATAACGAACCGCCTCAGCAATAAATTCGACTTTTACCAGCCAGTGGTTTCAGAAAGGGATACAGCACGACTGATCATATACAAGCGGTACGCACGTTAGTAGAAAAATGCACAGAATACAACATCCCATTGCACACTGCCTTCGTCGACTATCAGAAGGCTTTCGATTCAATCGAAACCTGGGCGATACTGGACGCGATGAATAACGCTCGCATATATTACAGATCATACGATATATCTACGAACATGCTGCCATGCACGTAAAGATTGAATAAGAATCAGTTACTGCTTACTGCAAAAGTCCAAGTACAGCGAGGTGTCAGGCAGGGGGATACAATTTCACCCAAGTTATTCACCCTAGCAATGGAGAACGCATTTAAAGGCCGATCATGGGATCAGAAAGGCATCAAGATCGACGGGAAATATCTTAACCATCTCCGCTTCGCAGACGATATTGTTCTCTTCAGTAGCGATCCGGCCGAACTTACGACGATGCTCCAAGAACTCAGAGTAGTCTCCGAAGCTGTTGGTCTTAAAATGAACCTACACAAGAGCAAAATCATAAGTACATCTAACATGAGAGTCACCATCGAGAACCACACTTTGGAGCTAGTCGAAGAATACATATATCTGCGACATGACATTAAAATCGGAAAGAGTAATCAAACCTTAGATATTACTAGACGAATCGGCCTCAGCTGTTGCTACTTGTAAATCGCTGTGGGCTCAGTGGGACTCCCTGGTAGTAGAAAATGGATTCCTTAAACGAGCCTGGGAAAGCGCCGATGGGAAAGTAGTGAATACGCAGTTAGTGGTACCAAGGAAGAGGATATCGGAAGTCCTGCAAGAAGTACAAAATGGAAAGTTTGGTGCTCATCTCGGAGTTAACAGAACGATTGACAAGATCCGCGACAGATTTTACTGGGTCAACTACTGCCACGATGTGAAATCATGGTGTCGGCAGTGCTCAACCTGTGCCTCAAGTCAAAGACCCCAAACAAGTGGGAAGATGAAACAGAATGATGTGGGACTACCGTTTGAACGTCTCGCCAGTGACCGAATGAAGGCTCGATATGACCTCCGAGCAGATGGACGATTAAGCCTGGTTATATCCGCAAAGAAAGAAAGGAACATCTCCCAAGCTAACGCCAGTATGGGAAGGGCCTTTTTTTGTGCTACCCTATAGAACTGGCCTTGCCGCGTCTATGTATGAATCATCGCCGACCGCGAAGATTCAGGAACTCTGGAATTATCTCGATGCCCTTGTCGAGAAGATTGTATATAAGTAGTAGACCTAATGCATGTTGAGTGAGTTAATCATTAAGTGTTGAATTGTAAAGAGCTATTAGTTGCAAAGTTATAAGAGTAGTTTAATGTGCTTAATTGTATACAGTGGTAGAGAATAAAGAGAGTATTAGATTGAAATAGTAAAAGTTGTAATTTCGTTCAGAAAAACGTAACAATATTTAAAATTAATCGAGTATTGTATCAATAGTACTACTATATTCCACATAGCCCAAAAAGAAGACAAAACGTTTTCAAGGTATGTAGGTATGCGAAACATAAAATTAAAAAGAAAACAAATGCACAACATTAATAAGCAAAAGACCTGATAGAAAGCACAGGTAGGAACATCATATGATTGGTTAAAAATTCAGTTAAAATACTGAACCACATGTTTTAAGTTAAAAAATAATATTTTTATTTTACGCAACTTGGCTGGCGCGAATGGCACAACATACTATACACAAAACCCCACGGCCCGTTCAACGGCCGATTCTTGCAGATAAAGAGGCACTTATCCGAAATTTTCTTTGAAATCGAGCTTTACGCTTATTCAACCCGTTTATATCGCAATGTTTTGTGATATTGTGATACAGTTCAACTTGCCGCGTTAGACATTCACCGAATTTGCGTTTTTCCTTCACTTCAAGGGACGTAGTTTGACCTATATAAACCCTATATACCGATGACGTTTGTTGACTGTGACGACATATTGCAAGCATCAACCACCCACTCAATGCAAGAAAAGATATTCATAGCAGCTAGGATGGGCTATCTAAGCCAAAAGATATATGCAGAGATTGTACCTTAGACAGTATTGGAAAACTTAAAAATTAGACATCCCTCGCGTCCATATATGAGATTGATCCCCTAAAGGAGTGGATAATACGGACTGCGAAGAAGAAGGAGGAGGCTTTGGCTTTAATTTTTTTTCCGTGTATATATGAATTATTATGGCTGTGATATTCACTGCTGTATCTTTTTTAGCGACTTAACATAGCAGATGACAGAAACGCACTCAGACTTTTGCACGTACCTACAGCCATTATTCTACACAAAATTTAGGACAGTATATGTACCATGTAACGGCCTTTGAAAATGATTAATTATATACCAAAGGAATTGTCCACATTAACATAATTCCTAAAAAAAAGTTTCAATTATCGATCCGACAATTTTGTTAATCGTTCTAAACACTGAAAGACCTTGTAGTTTGCATGGTATTTAGGGTCAATGATTCGGCGTTGTTATTTACTATGTACATAATATACGATCGAACAAGTGTGTTACGAGGAAACGCAAGGTCGGTGACCACTAATTTACAACCACAAATTTGCCGATGCCATTCAATTTTTTTACCTATGATGATCGCCATCGTAGAATAGAAAGCACCACTGTTTTGATATAATATACCCAATGAACGCTTGCACGTATTTTACTTATCGGTTCCGCGTAATGCACTTAATAAATTATCGGTCCATCTGCAGGTCAGTAAATGCAACTGAATATATGTGTCAAAAATGTCGTAGCTTAATGCATTTATGAAAAATAGAGAGCAGATCTATAACGCCGCTTTTCCCGACTTTAGGAAAACTGTACTGTATTAAATTTTATATCATTGTGCCCAAAAGCAGTGACGTCTCAAATTCTTTTTTAGGCGCGTTTAGCACACTTTTCTTGGGTAGTGAATGAAACTCAGCCGTCATGTAGTGCATCAGGGTCGGGTATGTAACATCTAACGCTCAAGTTTCTCGAAGACGGCTACGCGTAGGTAACTGATGGGATTTGACTAGTTTTTAGGCAACACTTCCAGAACAAACAGTCGATGGTTTTGGCGATATGACTTTTCGTTCCCGAGTTATTACGTTAGATGTGCGATTTTTAAAAATTTTGCATTGATGCGTGAAAAATTTAATTAATTTTGATGAAATTCTCCGAACACGCTCCTTTTGACGATCTTCCAAACCCTGTTGAAGTTGGCGAGAATCGGAAAATGGCGAGCATATTTTTGAACGTGTAGATTTATGAAAAAAGGGTCGTTCTAGCACAAAAAAGTAGCCAGAATCGAAATAACCGGAATGTTATGATAGGAAATTTCTAGGAGAATGGACCTTTGAAGGAAAAAGTAAAAAACATCGTTTTATAGGTAAGAAAATGAAAACATTTTTCGGGGAAAATAATTTCTGTATAGAAAAGCTAATGGCATTGACGAGAATCTACGCTGAAAGCAGTCCGCATGAGACCACTTTAACAAAATAGTTGAATTTAAACTTTTCGCCATTTTGAGTTTTGCCACTCACAAACTAAAGTATTATTTGATTTATCTCGAACATTTTATCAGTCTCTGTAATTTATTCATTCGAATAATCATCTACCTAACTGCCAAATTTACAATGAATATGTATTATGGCGGTCTGTATACTTGTATTAGTTTTGAGGCACGTATTTTCGTAATACAACTCTAAAAGCATTTGGAAAAAATAAATCCCGTTTGCTTTTGATAGGTTTTTAGGATCCTTTAATAAATAATTATAAAAAAAATGGTAGATCGCTTGCATCTTGCGCTTAATCTCAGGTACCAAAATATACGCGGAAAAATATGATTCTCCTAATTTAAATATTTTACAGTAGGTACGTTCCTAACTTGCACAAAAAGTAGGGACGGATAAAAATTGAAGTTTAAAAATATAGAAGCGAAATGGTGTTTTACAACCACATAATGGGCGAGTCTGCTAGTACTCGAGACACTGATGTGTACATATATCCTATATCGACATGCACAAATATTTGAGCAGCCCTCGTAAAATTACTGCGCATGTTTATGATGTCACAGCCGCTTACACATTTCCGTCCCCAGTCGCTTGCACATTTCCGTCCCATTTGCCGAGATTTACCCTCATACCACCGCGTAAAATGTTTACACATCAAAAATACGGACACGTATTTCCCATTCTCAGATTTATTCTTCAGATCTCTTAATTTTTTCTAGTATGTCCCCGAACTTTTTATTAGGAAGTATGGGCACGTAGCATGTACGTCATTTTGACGTCTATGCCTTTCCAGTACGCCCAAATACTTGCGGAGAATAGATACGTGTATGAAAATTTTTATAAAAGTGAAGCGGTGTCGTATTTTTCAAATCCATACTTGCTTTTGACGTCACATATATTTAAGTTCTATATTAAAGTTTTAAGTTTATTAAAAAAGAAGCGGATCGTTTTGTACGATCCGATATTGTTTTTGACGTCTCTACTTTTTGCAGTACGTCCCCATTTTTTCGAGTAAAAAAGTATGGGCACGTAACTTGTATTTATTTTTCCAGTACGTCCCCATACTTGCGGAAGAAAGTACGGGCATGTAAATTCACATTTAATTTTGACATTTTTTTTTGCGGTACGTCCCCATATTTTCAGAAAAAGTGCATACACGTATTTGACGTTCTCATACTTGTTTTTTACGTCTCCTTTAATTTTTTCAATACGTCCCCATTATTTCTAATAAAAAAGTATGGGCACGTACCTTGTATTTATTTTTGATCTCTATAATATTCCAATATTATCCATACTTGCGGAAAAAAGTACGGGCACCTAATTTCATATTTAAGTTTGACATCTCTTTTTATGGTACGTCCCCATATTTTCAGAAAAGGTACGTAGACGTATTTGAGGTTCTCATACTTGCTTTTTACGTATTTTCATTTTATGAGTACGTCCCCATTTTTTCGAATAAAAAAGTATGGGCCCGTAACTTGTATTTATTTTTGACCTGAGTAATTCTCCATTACGTTCCCATACGTACGTCCCCATATTTTCGGAAAAAAAGTATCGACACGTATTTTCTATTATCATACTTGTTCTTAAGTCTTTAACTTTTCCAGTCTCTCCCCATATTTTCAAATAAAAAGTCTGGACAAGTAACATAATTTTGACGTCTATACTTTTCTAGTACATCCTCATAATGTCTTGAAAAAAGTACAAGCACGTATATTCAAATTATAGAAAATTAGTAAGACCGTATTTTACGATCCCGCCTTTAATTTTGCAGTACATCCCCATAATTTTGGAAAAAGTACCAACACGTATTTTCTATTATCATACTTGTTTTTACCTTCATTACCTTTTGCAGAACATCTCTATATTTTCGGACAAAACTACGCACGTATTTTACGATCTCATACTTGTTTTTCAGGCCTCTCTTAATTTTTTCAGTGAATAAAAAAGTATGGACACATAACTTGTATTTATTTTTGACCTCTGTACTCTACTATGTCCCATACGTGCGGAAAAGAGTACGGGCACGTAAATTTATATTTAATTTTCATATTTCTGTGTGCGGTACGTGCCCATAGTTTCGAAAAAAACTACCGACACGTATTTTCTATTATCATACTTGTTTTTACGTCTCTTTACCTTTTCAAGTATGTCCTCATACTTTCAAATAAAAAGTCTGGACACGTAAAATGTACTTTTCCAGTACATCCCCATAGTTTCGCGAAAAGAGTACGGGCAGGAATATTTACGTTTTTATAAAAAAAAGAAGCGGGATCCTATATTACGATCTGATAGTTGTTTTTTTATCTTTCTTTACTTTTTGCAGTACAACCTACGCAGTTATTTTACCATCTCATACTTGTTTTTCACGTCTCCTTACACTTTTCTAGTACGTCCCCATTCTATCGAATAAAAAAGTATGGGCACGTAACTTGCATTTTATTTTTGACCATTATACTTTTCCAGGATGTTCCCCTACTTGCGAGAAAAAGGTAAAGGCACGTAAATTCAAGTTTTTATAAAAAAAGAAGCGAAAACGAATTTTACGATCCAATATTTAATTTTGACACCTCTTTTTGCAGTACCTCCCCTTATTTCGGAAAAAAAGTACTGACACGTATTTTCTATTATCATACTTGTTTTTAAGTATCTTTATTAACTTTTCCAATATGTCCCCATACTTTCAAATAAGAAGTCTCGACACGTAACATGTGCTTAATTTTGACGTCTATAGTTCTACAGTACTTGCTCTTAATTTCGGGAAAAAAGTAGGAGCATATATTCAAGTTTTAATAAAAAATATTTTTTCTACTACCGTGCGCAAAATACTCACTTTACGCACTCTCTAAGATTCGTAAAATAGGCCTTTTTAATGTGCAGTGCGTAAAGTAAGTTATTTTAAGCGCTAGCGTGTAAAGTAAATCTGGCATATTTTTTGACATTTAGGGCAGTGCGTAAAGTAATTTAATAATATTTTTGTTTTTTCATATATTTTTCGGCAGTAGAAAAAATGTTGTATGCTACTCATGTGTAAAGTATTCTTTTTTTATTCATGGGATTGGCGCATTCGCCTACGGCTCATGCGACAATATTCTCATTCATAAAAAAGGGTCACTACACACTTGTTGCATAAATTTTGTTTTACAGTACGTTCCCATATTTTTGGGAAAAATGTACGGACACGTATTTGCTCTTTTAACTTTTTCAGTATGTCCCTATACTTTCAAATAATTACACACCAAATCCATTCATATAGCTTCCATTATGCTTATTCAGGTGCAATCCCTTTTGATCTGTCTAAACCTTGCCTGGCGCTGAGGTTCAATGCTGGAAAATGCATCTCTGGTTAAGTTTTCCAAGTTAAAACATCTGCCCTAGTGCAACATCGTTCTCATAGCTTTTTGCTTCGTCTTCAACTGATTCTTCAGCAGCACTCTTAATGCTATTTGTTACATTTCATATACTACTTCTTCTACTGATCGCTTGTGTACTGTCTTCAGTACCTGGTACGGAGTTCGTGTACTTTTTGAGCAAACTGCTTCTCCTATCTCTCAAATGCCTTGTTTCCTATTATCTGTAATGTTTATAGGTCTGAATGGAACTAGCATCTTTGCTATGATCATATAACGGTCTAGAAAAGCCACATGTTACGCATCTAAAGGCTCGTAAATATTTTATTTGTAATCTAGTGTTTTGTTTTACCATTCATGTATATGCATGAACATCCTCATAGTTGTAGAGTTGATGGTGTTGATACATTTCAATTAGCCTCTTATTGTTGTCTTTTGTATTTACCTACATCTCCATGGGGGCCTATTATGTCATCATTAATCCTCCAAGTATTATGATCTCTCTTGAACTTCCAACTTCATCGTTTACGTGGTCAAAGAACTCATCTTTCTTTGCTAATGGATCGCCATTAGAGAATGCGTATAGACCAAGGATAGTAGTATTTTTTTATCTTTTGGGACTCCAGTGATTACGCATGAACTTAGTCGTTAATTATTTCCACTACCACAACTGCCATATTTAGGCTAAGTAGCTCTTATGTGATTTCTTCCACTTTTCCTTTAATTCCCTGTGCATTCCTAGTACCAATGATGATATTCCTTTATCAAAGCTTTTTTCGCCTTCCAAATGTTCCGTCCGGATTTTCGAGGCAGTTGCTGAGCTTTTAGTAAGTTGATAGTTTATAAGTGACAGGGAACTAGCCTGACGCCTTAACCCCCAACTGGGAGGACCGGGTAATTTTTGTTCGAGGTTTTCTTCCTCTAGATCGCTTGCCTTTCGGGACTTTGGGGACTAATCTTCCCTTTTGTGGCTCTTCCATCTTCCACTTTCTAAATATTTCTCTGTCCACCGTTGACCACTCTTCACCTGCATCCTAGACAGGAGCTCTAACAAGGTCTCATCATCCCGGCCAGATGAACCCTGGTTCTTAGCGAAATGGTAAAATTTGCAAAATTTTTATTGTATACCAAGCCAATACCGTATGCGAAAGCACAATCATTCCCCTCAGGGGAACCTTACTACATTATCACTAGAATAATTTATTTTCTATTAAAACAAAGTCAAGGCGAGTCCCGTCGTCGTCTCAATAAATTACCCAAGTTCAATGCTAATTTTCCTATCTAAACAGTTCTTCACGCGTACTCGATTAGCGCAACGTGAAATAGAATAATGACATAAACGCTTTTATGGTTCGCACCTAAATTGTCTATTTACTCTTTATTTATGATTGCGCGACGTTCATTCAGAAGGAAGATCTGCTTTTGCCGTCCTCTAATGCTTCACGATTAAATTTGAAGCAGATGCATGTAACATACAAAGTGGATGATGATAGAATATAAATTTATGGATATAAGAAATTGCCTAGAATCCGGGGATATTTGGGTAAATATTAACAGATGCAACACTGGAGTTGTTGGGTGATTCAACGGCAGGTTAGGCCAGTAACCTTCTAAAAAACGTGGTAAATTTCGAAAACTTAACGCTGAACTATTTATTAGAATGTTACAACTTTTATAAAATTAATTTATTTTTTATTACTGCCGATAATTACCACCATTACTCTACTCGTATCGATACTTTTTATACTCGATTCGATAGTGACCCCAGTATCGATACTTATACCTTGGTATAGCTATCGTGTTCCGCAAACATTTTGACAAAAAGTGAGTTATAATTACTGCGTTCGTTTATGCGATGTATTCTCTCCAATCACTTGCTTGCGTCTCTTTTTATTAATCAGACGAGGAATTCACCTAAAGCTTAAAGCTGAACTATTTATTAAAATTTTACAACTTTTGTAAATCTAAGTTATTTATTACTGTCTTTCCTCTCACACTAGAAATAGAGGCATCACGTTACCGCCGTTACTCTACAGGTATCGATACTTTTACACGATACCGAGTACTTTTATACCCGATTCGATATTGACCGTAGTATCGATATTTAACCCTTGGCATCGCAATTGTGTTCTGAAACAATTTTTACAAAAAGTAACTTTTAATTACCGCTGCGTTGGTTTATGCGATAAACCCTTCCTTCCCCCCCTGGGGATACCCAAAAATTTTAGAAAAAATGAGAAAAATTGAAAAAAAAAGTTAAAAAAAGTATTATAAAACGAAATAAGAAAAAAATTAATAAAAAAAAGTTAGAGAAACGCGGTTTTCGGCGAAAAAAGACGAAGAAGCTACGAGGCATGTTTTATGAAAAAAAAAAACTTGAAAAAAACAAAAAAGCGGGGGCAAAAGTTGAGGAAATAAGCTTAAAAAAAAATAAAAAGTTAATTCCTTATATATCTTTCAGAAGTTTCACTTCAGTTGTGTGCTTATAAAGATGAGGCACATAAATATTTTTTTTTATTAATCAGACGAGGATCTCGTGGAAAATTTGGAGTTTTCCAACCTAATAGTTTGCAGATTATGATTTTGTTGCTTGTTTTTATAGAAAGTTATTTTATTTATTAAAAATATGGCATCAGGGTTTGCCCAACACGTGTTTCCAAGCCCTCAAATTAAATTGCCACGTTGATTTTAGCATAACGAGATACCATGACAATAATAACATCGGAACAGCCCTCACGTGGGAAGAGAAGGTGTTATAGGAGGGATGTAGCCTTATCGATTTTTATACAATTGCATATTTGAATTAAAGAATCCCATGCAACCCTATTCTCTTTCTATGTGAGGGCTATTCCAGTAATTCGAATTCACGCCCTGGATGTCAATAGATCCTTTGTTCCTATCTTGGTTTTTCTTTATTTTTGCCCGTTATATTTCACACATTAAATTTAAACCTAGTTGTTTAATTTGTATAGTCAAAAAAGCATTTATATTTGCCTTTTCATTACATCAGGAAAAATGATCATGATCACATTTCATTTTCGATACTTTTTAGCCATACCTCTTAATATCGATATCTTCATAAAGTGTTGAGTATTAGTATCGAAGAAATCATAAACATAGCACATAGCTGAAAACTACTATCCCAAGGCTCTACCAATCAACAGAAGCAGAACCGGAAACATCTGCAATGTATCCCAAAAGGATCAGGGTCTCTAACGTAGGATCAGAGGAAATCCCAGATATAACACAAGAGGGAATCAAATACGCCCTAAGTCAAAAAACTCCGGGTGAGCACAGCATCATACCTGAGATGCTCAAAACTGGGTATAATATCTTGTGGAGTACATTAGCAGATCTCTCTAACAAGTGCCTGGTATCTGGCACCATACCGGAGGATTGGAATAATGCAGTCATAATTCTGCTATATAAGAAAGGTGATATAGAGAATTTAGATAACTACAGACCGATCAGTTTACTCTCACATATCTACAAATTATTCACCCGAGTTATTGTAAATCGATTAGAGTCACAGTTAGACTCATACCAGCCAATAGAACAAGCTGGATTCAGGTCTGGGTTCAGCACAAATGATCATCTGCAAACCCTCGAAATAACTATTGAAAAATGCACGAATACAGAATCCCCCTAGCACTTGCCTTTATAGACTTCGAGAAGGCCTTTGACAGCATCGAAATGTGGGCTGTTATAGGTGCATTGAAAGATTGCAGAATCGATGAACGATACACACAATTAATAAAAAACATCTATCTGAAAGCAACATCAACGATTAAAATGCACGACAGAACCGGGAAAATAAAAGTCGAAAGTGGTGCTAGACAAGGAGACACTATCTCTCCAAAGCTTTTCACTTTAGCCCTTGAGAATATCTTTTAGCGATTTGCTTGTACGGATAAGGGAATTAATGTAAATGATGAACGACTCAACCACCTGAGATTTGCAGATGATGCGGACTTATTGCGAAAACCCTGGAAGAGCTGACCAATATGCTGGAGAGCCTAAGAGAAGAGTCGGCCAAAGTAGGGATGCGATTGAACATGGGGAAAACCAAAATATTGACCAATATCCAACAGAAAACGAGCATTTGTCGGTGGAGAATGTAGCACACTACATTTACCTGGGACACAAGATCATGTTGGGTAAAGATAACCAGACAGCTGAGGTAAGCCGCCGAATAGCGATGGCGTGGATAGCGTTTGGTAAACTCAACCATACCCTTAAGAGCAAAACAATTCCTATGTGCATGAAAGCGGAAGTCTTCGATCAGTGCGTACTACCGGTGTTTACGTACGGTACAGAGAAAATGACACTAACCGCGCCAAATCAACATCTAAGTTTTGGACTGCACAAAGAGCCATGGAAAGAAGTATGTTGGGAATACGACTGACAGACAGAAAGACGACTGAATGGATACGGCAAAAACAAAGTTGTCAGATGTGATTGAAAGAATATCCATATTAAAATGGAAATGGGCAGGCCATATAGCACGACTCAAGTATAATAGATGGACGAAGAGAGTGTTACAATGGCGACCGAGGCCACACAAGCGTCCACAAGGAAGACCGCCTATGAAATGGGTGGATGATGATAAGAGTACCGCTGGTAGAGATTGGATGCAGAACGCCATTACCAGGAGGACATGGTTCCAGTTAGGGGAGGCCTATGTTCAACAGAGGACGCAAACAGGCTTATGATGATGATTATGATGATCGAAGCTTTTACGCTTACTTCTATTTTCGCATAGATATCGATACTTTGGTATCGTGACGTCTTTATTCTAAATATCACAGCCGCCCTATGTTGCCAATAACGTCTTTTCGCACTAAATCTACCTAAATCTGAGGTCAATGTAAATGTATTGATCTTTTGGTGTAAAAAATGTTGTTTAATAAATTTGCCAAAATTTGAATAAATTTCACGCGATTTCATTGTATTTATGCCCAGTGTATTATTTACCAATTACCATTAACTAAATACGAAATAAATTATTTTCATCACTCCCATCAGGATAAACAATGAAGATCCTTGGATTTTACGGAATTTTAATATCTATTTATTCCATATTGGTGTCGATATAAATTACAGCGGCCCTAGCTAGGAAAGCGGTTATTAATATAATAATATTTCTAATTCAGAACGTGAAACAGTTATTAATATTTATCAATTATTTCCTATACTAGCCATATTATGTGGCGCGGCGCGCCCGATGGGGAATTTAAATAAATTAAAATATATAAATAATGAAAAATGGAGCTTAACTTCTACAATAACTTTCAAGCGGTTTACTTCCGTCAAACACCACCTGCCAATGGATACCGGTTCGGTACACTTCTTTGTACAAAATTGAAACTAAAGTGCCAAAACTAAAAAAAAAGTACTGTGGTATATGAAATTCCATGCAGTTGGGTATATACCGGCCAAACAAGCCAATACCTTAAATCTAGAATACAGTCACATTAATACGAAAAAACGAATCAGACAAGTATAATTTCGACGAAACCAAAATTTTGAAGACTGAACAACACAAAAAGAAGCGAGGAATATATGAGTCCATTGAAATTAAAGAAATATATAAAAAATGCCATCAAATGATACGAAAGAAATTAAGCTTTTAAATAAAATTTATATAATATTAAAGCTGCCCACTCGAAAATATATTTAAATTATTTTTCTTACCATAGTAACAATTTAAAAATTAATTTAGTTTTAGCTTTAAAAAATATAATATTAAACTTAATACAACCTTCTTTAATAAATACAAATGTACATAAACCTAAAGACATCCTTGCCATCCATTAAATTTTCTAAACAAATTGCTTTTTAACATTAGAATTAATATTAATAATAACATCAACAATAATATTAATGATAACATAAATATCAATTGTTGTCTCGATAAAATATGGACTGAAGTGGGAAGTACTTATACATCGTGTGGAATAAGACAAAGCGCTTTCGCACGGGTAAAAATAGAGGAGCTCCGACGGATAACAGATTTATTGAGCGCAAATTTTGACAATCTGGTACAGGAGGAAGAATCAAAATTTAGCATGGACCTATAAAAAAAATTAAGAGAATAGAAACACCACAAAATGAGATCAAATTGCTGCGAAACCAAGAGGACCTATGAAAAGAAAAAATACAAATATGCACGGACTTGGAGACGGAACGAAAACAACGCATCCAGGATCTTAATGAAACAAGCAAAAATATGGTTTCAGCGATTCGAACTCTGGAATTGGAGAATGCTACACAGAGTGAGGAAATAGATAAACTGAAATCTCAAATTTCACAATACCAAAGTGAATACTGCGGCCCTGGGGATCGTGATTTGGCAATGGCCTGTAGAAATGTGCCAACGAGTGGTCAGCTAAAGAAGAATAAAATTCTAATTATTGGCTCGGATATTAGCTTAACTTAACGATGTTTAAGAGATTAGCAAACTGTAAATATGACATTAAACAGTCAAAAAATGGCCAACCTGTTGATGGAAGAAATGTTAGAAGCGTGTCTTTTATACCGTCAGAAGTTTACTAAGAGTGACTTTGTCTTCATTTTTCTTGGTTCGCAAAACTCAGTGCTAGACAAAGATCTAATTATACGCCGCTTAAATGAGATGGAGAACACTAACATCATCTCAATACTCAATCAGTTCATTGCAGCGGTGCATAAAGAAATAGCTGAGTGTGTTGGGATTTCGAGTGAGATTGCAATTGTGGCTGTGCTAACCATGAACCCTATTGACAAAGAATGCATGTCACGGTATCTTATTGATTATTATAAATTGAATAATTCAAATTTTCAAAATGCTCAACAACGAATCAGCGTACATTAGCAGCAAATAGTAAAGCTCACGTATTATGTCCAGAAACTGTAGATGAGGCATCCTGTAGCCCACTTCAATGAGAACACCTAAGAAAAATTCACTAATAGTCCATTATTGTGGAAAATTCTCTATGTTACTACTAAACATTCAATCCATCCGAAATAAAACTTCTGAATTTTCATTATTATTACATGGACATGATAAACCTAACATTGTCTTGCTTACTGAACATTGGCTCCAGTCGGATGAACTAATCTATATTCCACACTATATAATATTGGCAAAGTTTTGTAGGGCTGATTTTTCCCATGGAGGTTGTGTGATTATGGTTGATGAATCATTCCTAGAACAGAACTGCTTTCAACCCATTGGCAAGTTTAATTATCTACTTAAAGAAAAAAAAAATAGAATTCTGTATTATCTTTTCAAACCCCAAAAACTTATACATACTATGTATTTATCACTTCCCTACACCAAATTACAATGATTTCCTTCTTGGCATGGAGGATCTTTTAACGGAAATACCTCACTCAGGGAATATTCTGCTAACGGAAGATTATAACATTAATGATGCAGACGAGAGTTTTGTCTCTACTTTACGTTTGTGTAAATTGCTTGATTCTTTTGATATGCATATGTGAATTCACCTACTCGTTTCGTTGTTTCATACAATTTTAATGCAGTACCTACTATTGACTATATATGCTCTGACTTTTCCTGTGAGAAGATAGATTGTACTGCTAAGAATTCAGCCCTTTCTGATCATGAGGCCATCTTGTGTAATGTATTAGATGCTGAGGGGCGTAAAATATCTAAACCAAGGTCTTGTAGAATCTTCAGTAGGAAGTATTTCGATAGGTTCTGGAGACGTGCCACAAACTTATCCTGGAGTTATATACTTGGTTCATCCGATCCCATCATATCGATGTTTCATGAGCAGTTAGAAAAACTCTTTCATGCTGCCTTTCCAATTGTGAGAGCGAGGGATACGCTCCAGTTGCACAGGGTCTTGGTTTAGCAAAAGTCTTAGGACATCCTCGAGAAATCTCAGATCTCTACATTTCATAAGGGAATACACTAACCGCCCAAATTTTCATCAATATTTTACTGTAAACCGTTCTCTATGTCGTAAACTGGTCAGGGCTTCTAAACAGGTCTATTATTCCAACTGCATGGAAAATTCTTCAAATAAACTGAAAGAATGTTGGAAAATAGTCAATGATATCCGTGCCAAATCAACTATCAGGCTGCAGCGGACCCTGACCGTTGATAAGCTTAATGCTTTTTTTGCCCAGAACCTCCAACAGGACCTCAATCCATCAATAATTGATCCAATTAACCTTCTACCAGAAATTACAGACATTTTTCTTCTTCCCCACCAACTTAGATGAATTGAAAAAAGCACAGCAATCAGGAATAATAAATATTCCTCAGGAGATGATGGACTGTCAGTCAAGATCTTTATGAATTTGCCTGATAAGAGTCTGGAGGTACTGGTTGATGCAATAAACTCCCCATGGACCAAGAGTACATTCCTATCATGTCTGAAATCCGCAAAGGTTATCCCAGTCCATAAGGATGGAGATCTTCATGATCCCGCAAACTTTAGGCCAATTTCCTTGCTGTCCACCCTCTCAAAATTGATCGAGAAGTTGGTTAAGTATCGTGTAATGTCCTACTTAAAACTGAATAATATTCTTAACAGGGCTCAGGTTGTATTCCAGGAGAATTTAAACACGAATGATACTATCTACAACTTCCTCCATGAGCTTTATTACCAAATAAATGGGGGTGGAGCTTCCGCTGCGGTTTTCTGTGACTTAAGTAAGCTTTTGACTATGTTAATCCTGAGATTCTGCTTCGGAAGCTTCAGCAGTGTGGTATCAAAGGTGCGCTGCTATCATGGTTCTCCTCTTATCTAAAGGACCGTCGTCCAGCGTGTTTTTGTGGGTTCCAACCATTTGTCGTGGGGGGTGCCTGATAGAGATTCACTGCTCGCATCAATATCAACAGATCTTGAGCTTGAAAGAGCCAAAGAATGGTTTGACTCAAACCTTTTCTCTCTAAACTTCAAAAAAACCAAGGCTGTGCTTTAAGGGGTTTGTGGGGGATGTTACTGTTATGGGAAGGGCAATTGAGCAACGGATGAGCACTACGTTTCTTGGAATTACTATTGACTGTGAGGTCAGGTATGCGGCTCATATTACCACCTTGCAAGAAAAGTGGTGTCCGGATGTTATGCTGTTAGGTAGGTGTGTGGGGAACTTAAGCTGAGATGGGAAGAACTGTCTCTTTCGCACTCATAGAGTCGCGTATTTAATATGGGATCTGTTTCTAGGGTAGAGCGACCAACTATCTCATCTAGTTGCTCTTTGTTATACAGAAGCACGCTCTACGATACATCTGTAGGGCAAAATCTCGCGACTCTTGCCGGGATCTTTTCATACAGCAGAGGATTCTTACAAAAACTTGTCTCCATATACTGGAGGTCACATGCATATTGTATAAAAGTCGGCATAATTTAATTATGGAGAATCCCAGATATCTAAGTGACTTGCACTTACATTTACCTATCCCAACATCAGCATTAACAAAAAAAATCAATTATTTCTTAAGGTAAAAAAAATATATACAACTATCTCCGACGCAACATCAAAGAGCTACCCGCAATGGGCATTTTCGAATCTAAGGTGAACGAGCTTTTAATCTGCCGGCCTTATTACACTCTCTCAGAGTTCTATAATGATTCATTTTAACGTTGACTTTGTTGTGTTTCTTCTAGAAATTTTTCTAATGTATGTTTTATTTTACGTTTTCCCTAATAAGTTTTAATGACTATGTAGTGAGAATTTTAAATTGAGTCTGTTTATATTAGTACCTAAGTTTTAAATGTTTCGACGAATGACGAAGTAGAGAATGAGGAAGGGATAAGGAAGGAGAGGGGAGGGAAGTTTTGAATTTTAAATTTAGTTTTGGATTTTAAATTAAACATTTTATTTGAGAGCTTTAATGTATTTTGTTATTCTATTATATCTTTTTTCTTTTTTTCCTCTTCTTTTGGTATCCTGTAAGCTTGTTGGCTATATCGGTTTCTTTATTGTAATGAATGCATGTTCGAGTGCATGCTTCAATTTGTTGCTTTGTTTAAGACAATTTGTGTTAAAACAATAAAGCTTATGTTGACTTTACGTTGATATTCCAAATATTTTTATGCTTCTTTTCCATATATCAAAGAACTCACACCGAAAATAATAAAAAAATTAAAAATGAACTTGGATAATTAGCCCTAAAAATATAATAATCGATTGGTAATTTACATTTAAATTTAAAAGATAAAACTATTACTTTAAATTACTCAAATTTAGTATAAGTACTCAATTCCATGTAATAATTGTGATAAAAACATATATTGAACAAACATAAAATCTAAACACAAAATCTAAAAAACAGAATTTCTGAATATAAAAGTGAGATCAGACACTTCTGCTTTATCTGAATAAGCATGCAATGGAATTAAAATTCTCGATAAAAAATGCACTCTCTAAGGGTTCATAATATTATATAATAGATTTTCCTTATAAATTTACAAATATGCAAAAATCCATAAATTATTGAAATTTACTGGGACAAACTGTCTATGTATGTGTAACACTTTCACTTGAACGCACATATCGACGAAGTGTAACACTTTTCCTTTCAATAATAATATGTATGACGATTTGGCGTATAGATAAATGGAAATAGTACCAGCTATAGCGAAAGAACCTTTCAAACCGAAAAGCATCTAATAATCGTCTAATATTTCTTATCCACTACGCCACTGAGTTCATTTTAACATAACCCAAAGCCAATAAATTACCAGAAAATTATATTTTGGTTAAATTTCTATTACAATTTTCGCCACTAAGTCCATTTTAACATAACACGGATGCCAATAAATTATCAGAAACATATATATTTTATTTCAATTTCTATTAAAATTTTTGGCCGTGATCCATCATCAGAGTTCTGTTTTTTCAGTCTTTCCGTTTTTCTTTTTTTAAATAAAAAATCGAATACTAGCAGATCAAAGACTGGCAAAAAAATTCGTATTTCTTTCAAAGCTAGATTTTCCATTGAAGGATTAATATCGGAGCCATCAGGATGTTTGATATGCGTTCGAAATAATTTTTTATTACGCATTCAAGTATCGCTTTATTATAATTGATACATAATCAGATTAGGCTGCTAATAATCGGCCTTGTCCTTGAAATGACGTGAGGATATTATCATTAGATTGTAATATAAGGTTCCTCGAAGGCATAACGGAAGTGAAATAATTATTAATAGTTGATACTTTATTTATTTATGTATTTTTTCTATTATTTATTATTATTTTAATCCTTTTTTCCATTTTAAATTTTATCTGAATCTCGTCGGTTCTTCAAAAATATTGACTAGCCCCTGTATATATCGCAGCCTCTCTCCCATACCCGCACAATATCAGCATCTTGCGATGGTGGTGTAATGGTCAGCATAGTTGCCTTCCAAGCAGTTGATCCGGGTTCGATTCCCGGCCATCGCATGACGTTTTTATTCTTTTAATAAAACATTTAATCATTTTTTTTAACCTTAATATAAAAACGTATGTTAATTTTCCTTCAAATCAGAATGGAAAAAGGGATTAAAATAATAATAAATAATATAAAAGAGAGGGTGAAAAAATATAGATGAATAAAGTATCGGCTATTTAATTATTTCATTTCCGTTATGTCTTCTAGGAAACTTATATTACAATACAATCCAATGATAATATCCTCACGTCATTTCAAGGACAAGACAAGGCCGATTATTAGCAGCCTCATCTGCCTATTTATTAATTATGATAAAGGAAAATTAACATACGTTTATATATTGGATTAAGTTAAAAAAAAATGCTAAAATAATATAAAAAGTTCATGCGATGGCCGGGAATCGAACCCGGATCAACTGCTTGGAAGGCAACTATGCTGACCATTACACCACCATCGCAAGATGCTGATATTGTGCGGGTAGGGGAGAGAGGCTGCAACATATACAGGGTTTAGTCAATAATTTTGAAAGCGCTGACAATATTATACAACTAAATTTTTACTTTTGTCAAATGGCAATACCTTTAATCACATTTTAATTTATATTTTCATGAACCTATAGGTCTAAATTTAATTAATGGTTTTTCAATTTTATTATCGAACATCTTTTTACATTTTGATATCTGACAACCAAATTTATTACTTCCGGTTTATCCCAAACCAGAAGCAGTAAATTTGATACTTCCGGTTAAATCGGAATGTCGAAGTCTAGAGGTTGTCGCATCCCACAGTGTGTAATAATAATATAATAATAATATACAGGATATGTTTAAAAAATTATATATCTGACATAATTTGTAACAGAACTAATTGTCGGTAGGTTCAGGGTGTTTCTTTATAACTAGAACACTCAGCAACTTTCTGATTATTGAAGATAAAAGGTAGATTCAAATTGGAAAATTGATTCATAAATAATAGCGTATTTTAATGCTATAACGATTTTTTGTCGCCCTCGATATACGGGGTGTGGCAATAAATTCAATATTTTTTAAATGAGTTGTCCGATGCCTAACTTCCACGTCCTCTGGTCATTCCATTGGTCCTCTGTTAAATCCCTGACACTCATTGCTGTTGTTATGCCTGCCTCCTTTCCACTGCATAACTTTTTTGGGGAGTCTTGTATCATCCATTCTCTGAACATGGCCGTACCATATCAGTTGTTTCCTTACAATACCGGTTGTTAAAGATCCGTCTATACCTACTCGTTGTCTAACTTCTTCGTTTCGCACCCTTTCTCTTCGAGATATTCGTAAACTCCGTCTAAGATCGTCCATTTCTACCGCTTCAAGTTTTCTTCGGTTGGTCTCTGTTATCATCCACGTTTCCACTTTTATCAGGGTCTCATAGATATTGAGTTTCCGTTTCTTCCCTATTTCAGTACTGCAAAATACTTCGTTCAGATAGCCAATTGTCCTCCTAGCTTGCGTTACTCGCTTTTTAATCTCCTTGTCATATTTACCCATTGTGTCAAATATAACTATCAAATAGGTATATACATTGCAGGATTTTACTTCGTCGTTGTCCAGTTGTATGTTGGATACTTCTGCATCAATTGGTAAGTATTTTGTTTTTGTGTATTTATTTTCAAACCCCATCGTTTATATTCCTCCTGAAGTTTTCTCGTCATATACTCCAGATCGTCTATGATAACCTGATTGTCCGCGAACTGTAGAGTATATAAACATACATCTCCCAGGTCAACACCTATTCCCTGCTTGCATTTTCTTTTCCACTGTCTTAAGGCCTTTGTCACATAGATCTTGAACAGTGTGGGTGAGACACAGCAGCCTTGTCGTAAACCTTTATTGGTCAAAAAATTTTCAGATAATCTATTGCCTATTTTGATTTGTGATGTCGATTCTTCGTACAGGTTTTTTAGAGCTCTAATTAGGGTGTGGTTAAAGTTGGTTTCGTGTAACACTTTAAATAATCTGTTAACGGGGACGGTATCATATGCTTTGTGTAGGTCAATAAACATGAGGTGTGTCTCTTGATTAGTTCCACTTTATTTTCTCTATTAGTTGTTTCAAACAGAAAATGTTATCCGTGCAGGTTCTTCCACGGCGAAATCCGGATTGTTCCTCCTCTTCTTGTTCTTGGTATTCTTGCTCTATTAAATCTCGGCAAATTCGTCCGTATGTATAATCGACATAGGGTCCGGGTTACCGATATACCTCTGTAGTTGGAGCAGTCTAGTTTGTTCCCCTTTTTGTGTATTGATGATATATGGACAACTTTCCATTCTTTTGGTATTGGCGCACCCTTTAAAAATTTATTTATGCACCAGGTTAGTGCTTTAAAGAGTTTTTCTGAACCACACTTTATTAACTTGCCTGGAATATCCTCCAGTTCCGGAGCTCGATTATTTTTCAGTTCTCCTACCGCTTTTTTAATTTTGATACAGTGATGTCAATGGTTTCTTCCTCGATATTTATTTCTGTGGGTGATTGTGTAACGTATTCATCCCTACTTTCCGTAAAGATATGTTTCATAATATCCTTTCCATTTGTCCATTGGTATTAGCGGTAACCTGGTGGTCTGTTTTCCTGGAGCTTTTACTTTGTTGATGAATTTCGATGACTCAGTGCATTTTTTCCTCCCAAATACCTGTTAATTTCTTGACATTTCTTGTCCCATATTTCTCGTTTTGCTGTTCTTATTCTGTGTCTTGTTGTTCTTTTTATTTCTAAATATGTCTCTCGATCTTGTTGTTCTTAACCACTTTTTGTAGGCATCCTTCTTTTCTTTAACTAAGCCATATATTTCTTCACTTCACTATATATTTTTACTCTGAGTCTGACATCTTATTCCAAGGGCTTCTTCCGCTGCCAGAGTACAACCGAATGCTGTCCAGTATGTTTGTGTATATGCCTTCAACAGTTTTGTTTTGTGTTAAGTTTGTTAGTTTTTCGTCCAGTCGTTTTTGGTATAATTGTCTTGTACTCTCGATAGTCAAATTTTCCAAATTATACCTTTTGTTTTTTCTTACTATTTTTTGTCTTATTTCGTTTTATAACACTTTTATTAACTTTCCGAACAATTTATAGGTTTTTGCAATTTTTTTCCATTTTTCAAAAAATTCTTTTTTTCCATTTCTATATAGAAAATTTTTGGGTTACCGGTGGGTGTATAATTTCCCTCTCCCACTGATGACCCCGTTACCCCGTAACAGGGGGTCATCGCTTGTTAGATTTCCTATCCAAGGATATGTTGCAGAGATATCGGCAAAAAACGGTTTTTCCCCAAAATCCCCCCTTAAATTAGAGCCTTGGACAAATGTAGCCCCCCCATGAGGCGCACCAGCCATAAATTTTCGACTCCGTAGCTCTTCCCGTTCTCCGGAAATTAATTAGGTATCTTAGTTTTTCTTCTCCCCCCCCCCCCTCTCCTGGCCGAGCGGGAGGGGGTACGAGGTCCAGTTTTCGTCCAGGATCCTCATCCGGCTACATGTCCTGAAAATTTCAACCCTCTAGCTATACTGGAACGTGCTTAATTAAAGGGGCGTTTCACTTTGATAACCATCACAACTTTCATTTTTGATAAGCGGTTCATTTTTTTTAATTACCCTCGCTAAAGAAGTTTCACTTCAAAAATTGAATTTATTGCCATACCCCGTATACCGAGGGCGACAACGAAAATCGATATAGCGTTAAAATTCGCTATAATTTATCAAGCAATTTTCAAATTTATATCCACCTTTTACCTTCAATAATAAGAAAGTTGCTGACTGAATAATAAAAGAAAACACCCTATACAGTGTACATCCAGGGTTGTCAACCCTTCGGTTTTGACCCGGAGTTTCAGGGTTTAGATCAGTTTCTTCGGGTTTCGCATTCTAATAAAAAAATCTCCAGGAAAATAGATTTGCTGGCTGCCTTAAAAGTTTTGATCCAAAACAATGCTTTATGAAAATAATCCCGTGTTGGTATACTATTATTATTATTACAATTTACTTGCTTTTGGCATTTGCCTTACCTCTACAGGGGAAAAAACATTCACTTAACCCTAGGCGCGTACTATACTAAATTTCATTAGAATCTGATCCCCACTAACAAAGATATGGAATAACCCCTGTACATATCGCAGCCTCTCTCCGCTACCTGCATAATATCAGTATCTTGCGATGGTGGTGTAATGGTCAGCATAGTTGCCTTCCAAGCAGTTGATCCGGGTTCGATTCCCGGCCATCGCATGAACTTTTTATTATATTTTCTTGATAATATTATATAAAAGTAAAAATAGTAAAAAATAAAATAAAATATTTAATTTCTTCCATAATAAATAAAAAAAATAAAATAAAATAAAGCATTCTCTACACCGTAAAAAAAGTTTTGCAAAATATTATAAAACTATATAATATGAGCTCTTAATCATATTTGAGCAAGCAGTTCCATGGGCGTAACAGACTCATGTTGAGACATATCCTTTTTATGTTAAACGATGCATTACTCTTAAAAATGAGTGGATGGGCATGGGGGTTGTTTTGTTTCAATTTTTTTTTACGCTCCGCGTTTTGGTTTTACTCTTTCAGCACTTTAATAATTTATTATTAATTAATATTTATTTTCAGATGCCAGCTACCGTCAAACAGCAAAAAAACTCGTAACCTTCATCTCCGCATCACTGCCACCGTTCGACTTGAGCCGCGCCCCGGGTGTGAGCCGATCTTGCCAAAGTGACAGCCGAAAATTTGTCCAGGATTTGAAATTATTTAAATTATGGGCCCTAAAAAGTAAGTAGCGTCGATCAAAGTACGTATTAATTTCCCCTCATTAATAAATTTAATTAAGTACAGAGATTACAGGTTGCTGATTAAGTGTGCAATGTAGATAAGCCTTAAAGGGGATGATTCTTTGATTTATAATATATAGAATTGCCAAAAAGTAAGGCATTGCACAGATATTTGCCCTTGTTGTTTTTAATATGTTTTTTGTCAATTTCTTAAGATTATTTTTTTTTTCAAAAAGCTGAAAAACTCTGGTGCAAGGTGCTCCTCATATATTGGTGTCTTACCATTTCTTCTAAACATGCTGAACATTTTTATAGCAGATTTACTGACCTTTTAGCTATTTTTAGACTTGATTTAATAATACAGTTACTGCAAACACAAGTAGATATTTAGCGAAGTCTACGACATGACACATTACCGTCAATGGGAATACCCTTATTTAAAGACCATAAAAAAACGTCTGCCTATATGAGATTTTTGACTCCCGTCCGTCAAGGAAGATGCTTCATACATAATTCACTAGCGTTTTGTCATATGGAAACTAATAACGTACGTCAACATGCTATGTTTGTATTGCCTGGTCTTATGCTAACTGAATACCTAATCTCTTGCAAACAATTGTGGAATTTCCGAGAATTTTTCAAGACGGATGCCAATTTTGGAATCTGATTTATTTAAGTATAAAAATAAACGTCATTAAATTTGTAGAACAAATTACAAGTTTCAGACAATTAGAATATTGCCATTAGAGGTGGCGCCAAAATATTTTAACCAATAGCAACACCTACCGGAATGCTTGGGCAAATCTGATAAATTTATTAAAAATTATATTTTGCTCTACAAGTTGCCCTCAAAAAAATACACTACATGGGAAAATCGTAAACCGTTGCTCAATTAAGGCTATAAGAGTGTCAATGAGAAAGCTTAAAATATTTTTTTGCCTTTGGAATTTTAGGGAGACTAAAATTTTGAAAATGCGCTTTTATTTTTGAGTGAAAACCTCTTTAGGCGCGTTCGGCCCACTTTTTCCTGGGTGGAAAAAGTCTGAATGGAAAACCGAGACGATAGTTTGATAGGAAATTGCAGGAGAAAAACTATAAATGCCTCTCTGTTGTGAAAATGCCGGAGAAAAGGAAAATGTAAAAACATCGAACATAAATTTTTGGTCTTGAATTTTCTTTACAGAAAAAACGATTATTTGAGGAGAATCTACTTTTCTTCTCCTTCATCAGCTGCATATTTATTAATGGTTATTTGCAACCGCATTATTAGTAGGATAAGTTAGACGGTTCAAGCACCTCTCATTTCTTCCGTCGAAATTGCGTATGAGCCAAACAACCTATGCAGAGTTCCAATCCTAACTTAACCCATATGAAATTGACGCAAACCAAGCATCTTTCATATGTCATCTGTCACCTGTCAACTCTCACACGTCATCTGTCTCACACCTGTCAACTCTCACCTATTAACTGTCAAATATTAACCTTCTAATGCTGCAGGACACCATGGAAAGCAAAGCAATGGCTGTTATAAGAGCCAATGTTTTCTTTTGCAGTAAAAATAATTGCATATACAGGTTTCTGCTATTTTCGGATTATATAGAAAATATTTTATATAGTCACATTTTTAGTGCACTTAAATACTTTTTGACATTGGTTGAAAGACCTACGGGCTTTTTATATTTGGTAGTTTATCTCCATATCAGATGCACACTTTTCGCACAACTAATGAACTTAGTTTTATTCGTTCATATGGATGTTGAGGCTTATTTTTTCGTTGTTTTCCAACATCACTAAGAAGGAGCTGAAGCTCTTACATATTGTCTGTTATTAAAGCCGTGTCGTCCGCATATGGCATGTTATTAATCTACACTCTATTGTCCATGACGCCTCTGCTATGCTAGCCCTTCTTGGCAGATCTATTCCGAGAAATATGATTTTACGAATATTGAAGAAGCAAAGATAATGAACCATTTTAATTCATTTTAAAGTATTTCTTGGAATTTCAAAAATACCGCTTCCTCCAAAAATCTCGAAAACTATTGAGAACACTAACCTCTAAAACTTGGCACACTTTTACAGGATTTTATTATACCCTGTAGAGTTGCGACTCCTGACTTTTTTTAAATAAATAATTATTAAAAGGAAATGAGTAATTCCAAACTTTATTCAATTACAATATTTACAAAAAATGCCTGTCCTCTATCATAAGATCATTGTTGAAAAAATGTATCTTTTTTTATTCTTCTTTAACTAATTAATTTTTTCTCTAGACTTGAAAATCTTCGTTTTCTTCGGTTTCTTTTGCTCAATGTTATTGGCATCAGTACCGTAGATATATGTGGTGTCCTTCATGGGGTACTTCCCAAAGCCCGAAGATCTGGCGGGGACGAAACTTGATCCAAAAAATTTTTCTGTTTACATCACTTGTTGAGGAAAAATGCTTTTATAGGTGAATGGCATAATAATCTGACAAAAATAGCTAAATTAATAAGAGCCATCTCTACCTACTTTGCCTAGCGGATCTATAGCAAAAGATGGTATAAATTGCCCCACCATGCGGTTTGTATGAATCAAGGGGTCCATGCTTTTTGAGGTTAGAATGCATTCCACTAATTTTTTGACTAAAGTGACCATAATTCTAGGACCTCAATGCAGGACATTATATTATAATTGTGGAAATAAGTGCCAACATTTTTTTGGAGTGGTGTTGTGTTTTAGCACCTTCGCCATTTTACCAAAAAAATAACGAGCTGTCTGAAGCCAAGAAGTTTTTGAAAGTGCTTTTGCCATATTGACAGAATGATATAACAATTTAATAAAAAAATCAATCATTCAAACAGATATTTTTTATATTCTAATACCTCAGATAAACCCACACGAGATGCGAAACCTCCCGCCTAACGCATGAAACAAAAATTCGTTTAAAGCTCCTCCTCCTTGGGATGGCCAGCCATCCGAAGAAATAGTCAGGGCACGCTCTAGTGTGATTCTAAACGCGACCCACGCGAGCCTTGTGGTTTAGTCCGAGAGCGTTACGAAAAATAATTAATCTTTATTTTATTTTTGTTAAAAATGCCTGGTTTAGTGAAGGGACTATTCGAAGGCAAATAATCGAAGTATTCGATTCTGGCTTGCATTCGAATGCATTCTATTCTCAACGAAGAATTCGATTACCAGAAATATTCCAATGCGCTAGCAACAAATTAATCGTCCCTCGAATGCTGGTTGAATCGAAGTGAAACATGAATCGGCACAATTCGCGTCAAATGCGATTATAATATTATAAAGTGTTCGATTATGCTGGTCTGCCGTCTGAACAACAAATAATAGCTGACTTCATTTTGTATTATGGTGAACAATAATCGAAAACGCTATACTATAAAAAGTATAAAATAGGGTAGTTTAATTACTGTGGTAGTTTCTTAATTGTTGAATATTTTTCTTCTGTAGTAAACATATTATTAATTTTAAATGCGGTAATCGGCAGGTATGACATATATATTTTTGCAATAGGCAGAAAATAAGGTGTTTTGGAAATTCAAATTTAAATTATTAAATGTGATGATGTTAGTAAATATTTAATAAACTTTTACATAATATCTCAACAAAACAACTTTTAACCAATATTTTATTTTTTAATCGTGAATGCTTTCGCTAATCTTTGTAAAAGATTTTGCTCTTATGCTTAAATCTATCAAGAATGAAGACTTCAAGATCAAACAATCCAGAATCAGACAATTTGTAAATTTGAATTCGAGAACGAGACCTCGAAGTCACTCGAAATCTCGAGAGGTTGAATCGCTAATTGAAACATTTGGGATATAGCGCCAAATGCAAATAATTCGATTCTTTGTATTCGAATTATTATATAGCCTGGTTGTCAGTGCCTTTATTTTAATGGTTCTACTAGAAGCGGTGGAAAACATTAAATTTGATTATAACGTATCGGAAGCGGTTCAAATAACTAAAATAAATTGGAACTAACTGCAACTAACCGAAAGTTGATTGGACCACTAATCAAAGCTAACCATCAGCGTCAAAACGGGCTAAAACCTATCGGAACAGATTACAAAACTAAAGTAAGTTAAAATTAACCAAAACGAACCGAATTTTCGCGACTAACGAAAACAAACCACAAACATTAAATTTGATAACGTATCGGAACCGCTTTAAGTGTCTAAAATAATTTGGAACTAACTGAAAGTAAGCGAAAGTTGTTTAAATGACTAACCAAAACTAACCAAAGGTAACTAAAAGCAATTTTGGCGACCAACCAAAACTAACAAAAACATTAGAATTGCTTATAACGTACCGAAACCGGTTCAAATGACTAAAATATATTAAAACTAACTGAACTTTACCGAAAGTTGATTGAACGACTAACTAACCAAAAGCGCCAAAACGGGCTAAAACGCATCGAAATAGATTAAAAATATTAAAGTAAGTTAAAACTAACCCAAATTAACCGAATTTTAGTGGCTAACCAAAACTAACAAATACATTAAATATGCGTATAACGTCTCGGAGCCGGTTCAAATGACTCAAATAAATTAGAACTAACTGAGTTTTACCTAAAGTTGATTGAACGACTAACCAAAACTAACCAATAGTAACTAAAAGCATCAAATCGGGCTAAAACGTGTCGAAATAGATTTAAAATATGGAAGTAAGTTAAAGCTAACCCAAATTAACCGAATTTTGGTGAGTCACCAAAAATAACTAAAAACACTAAAATTGTTTATAACGTATCGGAACTGGTTAAAATGACTAAAATAAATTAAAACTAACTGAAATTAACTGACCGTTGACTCAACGACTAACCAAAAGCACCAGAAATGGCTAAAACATATCGAAATATATTAAAAATATTAAGGTAAGTTGACACTAACTTTAATTAACTCAATTTTGGCGACTAACTAATATTAACCAAAACATTAAAATTGGCTATAACATATCAGATCCGGTTCAAATGACTGAAATAAACTAAAAATAACTAAAACTAACCGAAAGCTCATTGAATGACTAACCAAAACTAATCAAAAGTAACCATAAACACCAAAAAAGGCTAAACGTATCGGAACTGATTAAAGGTATTAAAATAAGTAACTAACCCAAATTAACCGCATTTTGGTGACTAACTAAAATTAACCAAAAACGTTTAAATTGGTTATAACGTATCGGAACCTATTCAATGGACTAAAACGAATCGGAACTGGCTGAAAGTAACCGAATGTTGATTGAATGACTAACCAAAACTAACCAAAAGTAACTAAAAGCACCAAAACGGGCTAAAACGTATCGAAATAGATTAAAAATATGGAAGTAAGTTAAAACTAATACAAATTAACCGAATTTTGGTGACAAACCAAAAACACTAAAATTGGGTATAACGTATCGGAACTGGTTCAAATGACTTAAATAAATTAAAATTAACTAAAATTAGCCGAAAGCTGATTGAATGACTAACCAAAACTAACGAAAAGCACCAAAAAGAGCTAAAGCACATTAGAACAGATTAAAAATATGAGGGTAAGTTGAAACGATCTTAAATTAACCGAATTTTAGCGACTAACTAAAATTAACCAATAACAGTAAAATTGGTTATAACGTATCGGAATCACTTCAAATGACTAAAATAAATTAGAAGTAACTAACACTAATCGGAAGCTGATTGAATGACTAACCAAAACTAATCACAAGTAATCAAAAACCGGTTCCGATACTTTATAACCAATTTGAATGTTTTTGCTTAATTTTAGTTAGTCACCAAAATTCGGCTTATTTCAGTTAGTTTCAACTTACTTTAATGTTGTTAATCTGTTTTAATATGTTTTAGCTCTTTTTGGTGCTTTTGGTTAGTTTTGGTTAGTCGTTCAACCAACTTTCGATTATACTTTCAGTTAGTTTTAATTTATTTTAGTCATTTGAACCGACTCCTATACGTTATTACCAATTTTAGTTTTCGTCAGTCATTTATTCAAATTTAGGTTACTTTAAGTTAGTTCCAATTTATTTTAGTCATTTGAACCGGTTCCGATCTGCTATAACCATTTAAAATGTTTTAGGTCAATTTAAGTTAGTCGCCTAACTTCGGTTAATTTCAACTTACTATAATATTTTTAATCTGTGCCGATACGTTTTAGCCCTTTTTGATGTTTATAGTTACTTTTGATTAGTTTTGGTTAGTCATTCAATGAGCTTTCGGTTAGTTTTAGTTTATTTCAGTCATTTGAACTGGATCTGATATGTTATAACCAATAGGCAAGTTTTGGTTAGTCGTTCTAATAATTTTCGGTTGATTTCAGTTAGTTTTAATTTATTTTAGTTATTTGAACCAATTCCGATACGTTATAACAAATTTTAATGTTCTTGGTAAGTTTAAGTTAGTTGCCAATATTCGGTTAATTTGAGCTAGTTTTAACTTATTTTAATAATCTGAATCTGTTCCGATATATTTTAGCTTGTTTTATTGCTTTTAATTGCTTTTGGTTAGTTATTCAATCAACTTTCGGTTACTTTTAGCTAGTTCTAATTTATTTTAGTCGTTTGAATCGGTTCCGCTATGTTATAATCAAATTTAATGTTTGGTTGGTCCTTAAAATTTGACTCGTTTTGGTTAGTTTTAAGTCATGTTAATGTTTGTAACCTGTTCCGATACGTTTTAGCCCGTTTCGGTGCTTTTAGTTACTTGTGGCTAGTTTTGGTAAGTCGTTCAGTCAACTTTCGGTTAGTTTCAGTTAGTTCCAATTTATTTTAGTCATTTGAACCGATTTCGCGACCATATGATCAAATTTAAATTTAAATAAACAAACTAACACGATCTCTCATGCGTATGACGTCATGTGGCAAATGTAGCATGCACTTTTCCACGATTTGAGGCCCTGCATTAGGATAACAGAAACATATTCAATGTTAAAATATCCTTAAATCGGTATATATTAACACCTATTAGAGGAATTTCTGTAAAAAAGTGAGTGCAGCCATGATAACACAAGATTTCCATTACCGCCTGTTTTGAAAAAGAAAGTGAATGGCTATTGCAAATTTTTATTTTTTCTGAACCAGTCCACCAACAAAACACGTTTTCATTTAATTGGTGCAGACCAACTGTTTTAATTTTGAAGAACAATTCTATAATCATACCCAGATTACTTGGTGCAGGCCGCGTATAACCGCCACGTCAAGGTTAAATTTGGCTGGCGAGGAATTTGCCGATCTTTTGCATCTGGTGTGGGTTTATCTGGGCTAATACATCAACGTTTACACAAAACATTTAACTTAAAATCACAAATAAAAACTTTTAGTATTATTTGGTTTTAGGAACCTAGTAAAAATTTGTATTTTTCACTATTGGTAGTATAGTATAGACAATTATTAGCTAATTTTGTAGTCGTTCTCTGCATACCGCATACCACAAAAGAGAATTGCAGGACATTTTGCAGGACGCTTGCTTTTGCTGGACAGAGTCTATGAATGCTTGACTGTCCTGCTCAATGCAGGACGTCTGGTCACTTTTGACAAAATTGTGAATTAAACAAATAAATATTGATGATTTTTCAAACTATAGCGTAATCATATTTAAAGTTTCCACTTACCTCCAAAAAGCATTGCAAAATTTTGTCAAAACAAGATACTTATTTTCTGATATATAAACAACTGATTGGGTAGGGACATGCCGCATGATCGTACTTGTAAATGTTTTGAAATAATAAGGGCTGGCCATCTCTACCTCCTTACCGTATAACAACATTTATACAGAGTCCTGCATCTCGCCTTCCGTCTTCTATTACACGTATACTACGTATTTTAAAAATATAGATTAAAAGAAGATAATAATATACGCTTTTGTTATGGGAAAAGTTTAAAAAGTATTTTTCAATATGGGCGCGCCTCAAAAAAAATCTATAGCAAACTCATATTTTTTAACGAACATTCATGCATTTTTGAATTATTTTAAAATTCTATACGAGCGAAAAATCTAGCAGTATAAATGGAACAACCGACATCTTATTTATTATTCGGTTGTGTAAGAGCATATATACAGGGATGTTGCATATGTTTGACCACTTCAGACGAGTTTATTATAAGAAGTAGGAAAAAAACTGGATTTTTTTGCCTGGCCAAGGATGCTAAACTCGATTTTTTTTTAATTATTTACAATTGTTACAGTGTACGACTCGTCAGCGAAAATGCCGTCAGGAATACTAAACGGCAACGTGAACCAACTCGGAGACTTCGACATGTGCTTATCAGCACTTTCCGACGACCAAACCGTCAGTGGACAGTACTGTTTAGCGTCCGTTGAAGTTCAAATACCTCGCAGTCCGTACCTCGCTGGTTTACATAAGCTTATACAGTCCCATTATCACTTTAAAAGCAAATTGGAAGATGTAAGTAACACATTATTTGTACTATAATTATCTAATATAATGTAAGCATCCGGTACAAGATTATTATGGTTGCACTTATAATAATTATTATTATTATTGTTTATTATATTAATAAAGAAATTTGGATAAAAGTGGGCATCGACAACAACCGGCAATCCTGTATGGCCACTAGCATACCTACCCCTGACGAACATATCTCACTCTTTCATATAGGAATCAATCATTCTATCCTTCCCTCGGCCACGATCTGTTAGCCCGTTTCAGCCATCAATCGTCCCTATAGCATTGCCAGATCGCGCGATATATCTTAATTTAAACGATTTTTAACTGGTTTTTGCTTAGATATAAATATGACGGTCCGCCATTAATATTGTTTTACTTGCGTTACCGCCACATGAGAATATCAAAAAGGAAATACTAACTAAGAATATGCATATTATTATACATTATTTACATGATTATTATATTTCTTTACTTCATTGGTTCTACTACTAATAATAATTATTATATTACTAGACAAATTTGGATAAAAGTGGGAATCAACGACAACCGACAATACTGTCGGGACCGTAGCCATAGAACTTTCCCTACCACTGACACGCATTTCTCACTCTTTCATGTAGAAATCCGTCATTCCATCCTTCCCTCGGCCTCGAGCTGTCAGACCGTTTCCCTCGTAAATCGTCTCTACAGGATTGTCAGATTGGGCGACATATCTCGATATTTTGGACGATTTTCGACTATATTCAGAATAATATATAATTAATAAATTAGGACCGTAAATGTAAGAAAATATTTTTTTTTCAGCCGGGTCACAGAGTTCCCCGATTTTCGAGTATAAATTGGGCACTATGCGTCCCGAACTCGTGTACTCCGGAAGACGTAGCCATAGGACTGAAGAAAACTGCGAGGAAAATACTGGATGGAACCGAGCTGGAACTAAGATACGAAGTGAACCCGGCTATGTGTCAAACGGCTAATAGGAAGCAGATACCTAACTCTACAATGATAGTAATGTAAGTTTTCTTCAGTCATCCAAAGGCAAATTATTGAGGCCGCGTTTGGTGGACACCAAATAATATTTTGCACATATTACTTGGAAGCTTCCTGTCGATGACCGCTGCTTCATCATATGCTTTGCTCAGGGTGTAACTTGTTCGATGCCAAAACAAGAACTAGTGCTGCCCGAATACCTGAAGCGGCGCTCATCGATGGGAGACACTAGTGAGTGCAAATTATTTGGCATATGTATGTGCCCATGCCAATGTGATAGATCTAAGGTCTCTCATTTCTGCATTTCTTGCTTCTTTTTTCTTGATTTCTACTTCAGTGCGAATCCCATAAAGGTATGATTCTGTTTTGCTTTAATCCGATTACCCCTTTGTCAAGCAGATATCATGGATGAGCAGCCATCTGATTTGGTCAGTCTTATTAAAGATTATATTTTAAATTCTAATTTTTACATTCAAGTTTGTTTCTACAGACTTACCCACTATTTCGTTGATTCATTCTTGACTTCTACTCTCATATGTAGGTATATGGCTGGTGATTTGGGACAGCAGGTGACTTGTTCCATGTTTCTATGTAGTTAGAATCCTTTTGCTTCTTTAGCGATTATAAGAGAATGCGTTTTCAGAATTTGAATCTTTCACAATCTTTGAAGATTATTTTCACATTATTACTGCGTCATCGGCGTAGTTTATTTTTATTTATTTGCCCCCAACCTAATAAGAATATTAACTCTATCAAAAGCTTATGTAAGGTCCATTAAGTACAATGGCCTTCTCTGCTATTGGGCACATCTATTACTGTGCATCTGCCCTGTCAGAGTCTTACTTGACCCTCGGCTCTACAGGTTTACGTCCCTTTTTTTCCCAGATTCTCTAACAGTTTTGCGACTAAGCCTTGGTAGAGTTTTTCTTCGATTGTTCTTCAGATTAGCTTTTTGAAATTATCATGATCCTCTCCATTGCCTCACATTCTCTTTATACTGAATATATCTTATTGCAAAGAAGATGTAATTCTTCCAGCAGTGCCTCCTTCCGATGCTTCAATTCATGAGTGGTGCTGTTTAAGCTAATGCCATGACCTTTCCGATTGTTCTACAGTTCAGCAACTCAATCGAGAAGTTTTCATATATTGTAGAGATGTTTCTTATGATTCCTCAAACTTAAATTATTACCACGGTTCTTCACGTTTTTAGGTATGAAATGCTTGACTTACTTTTACCTGCTGTTTCTTCTGTTGGGCATATACAAACGCCATATGAGATATCTAGTAGCAAAGAAAATTTTACTACGAGTAGTAGTAGAATTTTCTTTGCTAGTAGTTTTAATCCTGCAAAAGATAAATAAATTAGTAATTTTTTTCAGAGGCATCTTTGGTGGCGTCATTCTCTTCGAACTTTTCGCAACGTTTTATGAGAACTATGCAATGGGTGAAAAAAGTAAGTATATTTGTATAATCATGAAATCGAATATTGAAATATCGATATAGTCCCTCAGAATAGGCTAATACGTCCTTGTAAGAGGGTAGCAGATTTTATAATCTATTTCAACAACTTATACACATTCCTTTTATTCTAATCAATTCTATTCCACTTTTAGATAAATGGATAATAAGTTTTTCTTTGAAAAAAAATCTCAAGACCTTGGTTACCATTAGTAGACCGTCGGGCGATATCCAGGCTATCCACGGGATCCGAATGTTGAATGCCCTATTGCTACTGCTGGCACACAAATCGATGGCTTTATTTTTTATGCCTTACGTTAATAGGACTGGCGCGGTCGAGGTAAGCAAGTTTTATATCATTTTTCCAATAGCTTAGTTTTCATTACTTTGCATATCTGAAATAATATTTTATGTTGTAGTACCTGGCTCGGCCCTTTTCAGTACTCGGTAGAGCTGCCAGTTTATATACCGATCCTTTCGTAATGATATCGGGACTTTTGACCTCCTATTCCTTGATAGGGAAGCTCAACAGAACTGGGAAAATTAATATATCGCAAGAATACGTCTCCAGGCTGTATAGGATAGTACCGACGTTCGCAGCATTAATAGGTAAGTCGAAACAGCTATTATTACTTATTTATTTATTTACGAGACAGTTCTCATTTCACTTACTATTCTGCTATTTAAATTTCCGATTAATTTTCATTCACCATTCTAACAAGAAGGAGTTAAAATTGTTTTAATAGAGTTATTTTAATAATGCCCCATTCCCATTAATTCTGGATAAAATCCAGTAATTTGTATCCATATTTCCATGTAACTACTTGACTTTCTCTTTTGGCAATATCCTTTTATTGCTGTGTCTGCCTAAAAGGGAAAAGGGCACATGCGCTTGTCTTAAACAAAAGTAAATATTTAATATTAAGTGAGTGTCAAGCTTGAACTCTAATTTTGATTCGAAAACATGCTTGTCGATAAGATTGAACTATCTTAATTTTCGGAAACTGATACTTTGTATGGGTGTAATGGATTCTAATTCCAATGCGATTTAATACCGTCCTGGTGGTAACTGGACTTTGTTGGTCCGATTCCGAGACCGTCTGTTTATTTTGATCTATTTTGGCTTCAGAAGACTTTATTTTTGTATTATCAACTAATTAAAACTTTCTCTATTTAATTGGCAACAGTTCTCCAGCTTTCCTGGGAGAAACGAGGTGGATTAGAGCTCTTATAACGTAAAGAGGGATGAAACAACCTTTCGCTACAATTACACTACCTAGTGGAAGTTAATTGTGGTCATATGCCACTATAAGATATCGTATTATTTCGGGGGGTGCGCTCCGCACCGCTCTTGTCGATATCTGACTTATAAAAATTTGTTGGTGAGACTGCTTCCTATGAATTAATATTGATTACGGATGGTATATAGCACGCCCGTCGGTGTTATAGTGCAATGACGTAGTTAAGAAGAGAAAAAGTACAAAATATGAGTGGGTTTGGATTGCCATATATTGATTATAGTACATGGTATATTAATACTATTTCAATTAATTCCGATTAAAATCCAGTAAGTTGCATCCCTGTTTCGTTGTAATGACTCGACTTTCTGTTTTGACGATATCCATTGATTTCTGTGTCCTTCGAAAAAGAACACACATGTAGGTACATGGCTTAAACAAAAGTAAATATTTAATATAAAGTGGATTTCGTCAGCTTGAATTTTGTATCGAAAACACGCTTGCCGATAACATTGAACTCCCTTGATATTTTTACTTGAATGGTCCTAAGATTCCTTAATTTAAGAAACACGTATCTTGTATGGGGGTAGTGGATTCTAAGCCTAATACTTTTATACCAATTCCCTGGGGAACTGGAATTTATTGACCAGATCATTAGACGGTCTATCCTTAAATTATTTGATTTATTTGACTTTTGGGAGACGTTTTTTAAGTATCTACTAATTTAAACCTCCTATATTTAATTTGCTTGAGCTCTTTAGCTTTCCTGAAAAAAGCAGGGTTGATTAGAGCTTTAAACGTTTAAAAAGGGATGAAAACCACCATGGAAATAAGCTCGCTGTAAATCATGTTGGAATAATTATTGGCCTTACCTTATTTCATAATTATTACTGTATAATATCAGTTCATTGTGTCCATATACCATCATAAAATCCCGGCGCGTAGTCTTCTTTTCATCATTTCCACCGATGAAAATCAAACAAGGACTCTCTTCAATTGTAACGGTCAAGAAATACTTGATCACTAATTACTATTTTATAGATGGATTTCGTTCACCATTCTATCCAGAAAGAGTTAACATTTTTTTTGAATTAAAGTGTGTTTAAATATTGATTAAATTGCAAAATAAAACCCAAAGTAGAATGGTATTTTCATATATCGATCATAGTACATAGTATATTGATCCTTCTCCGATTCATTCCGGTCAAAATCCCGACATTTACATTCCTGTCTCGTTGTTATGACTTGTCTTTGTGTTTTGACGATCTACTTTAATTTCTGCGTCCTCCGTCCACACAATGTGCTTGCCTCAAACAAAAGTAAACATTTTAGTTAGTTAAATTCATTTATTTAAATTTTAAATTAATTTCGCACTCCATTCTGTCAAGAATGAGTTAAACAATTTCAACAGGATTGATTAAATTTTAAAATTAATTGCAATTAAGAATGATGTCATATTATATTGATCATAGTACATCAATCTTCAATTCATTCCGGTTAAAATCCAGTGATTTGCTAGTTGTAATGTCTCGCTTTCCATGCGAGGAACCGGGAAACGAATAAGGAAATCAAACCGAACAGGAAGCAAAAATTGAGGAAAAAACACAACTCGAACAGCGTGCTGGAACATAATGTCATGGAACACCAAAGACAGCGAAATATTGTTAGAAATGGAACAGCCCAAAATAGATATAACCGCGCTGTTAGAAACCAAGCGCAAAGGCAAAGGAAGCATTAAATCGCCAAACTACGTGTTAATACATAGCGGTGTTGCCAAACACGAGGCCTAAAGAGCCACAGCCGGAGTAGGATTACTCATAGCCGGATCCAGGATATACACTACGTAAACGAAAGGATTCTCAAAGTGTCACTGAATATAGGAACTAGAAATATCAACCTTATAAGTGTATATGCTCCGGACATTAGCAAGAGTAAGGAAGAGACAGGAACATTCTATGAAAATCTGGAGGACGAATTGGGAAGCATACCGGAAAAGGAAAAATACTTATAATGGGGGATTTGAATGCCAGGATTGGAAACATTATACTACCCGGAAGAAAACACCACTTTAACGAAGAGCACATCAATGAGAACGGTGGAGCGCTAATAGACTTATGCGCACGCTCATGAGAATAAATAACACTTTTTTAAACATAAATCCCAGCACAAAATTACATGGCAGAACACCAGAGGGCATAACTCAACTATAGATTATCTAATATCAAACAGAGCCATACACCCCAGCATACACCCAACCTAAATATTAGACGTAAGAAGCCCGACCTTAGCCAATATAGGATCCGACCACTCCTTAGTCGTGTGTAAGCTGCGAATAAACATACAAAAGAAGAAAGTACCAGGCAACACAACTAAAGAAAAACTAAACATAGAATCCATGCAGAGACCCAACAAAAAAAGCACTATACCAAGCTCGCTTAAATAAAAAAATCGAGGCAAACTCAGACGATCCACAAGGGTGCTGGGAAACGAATATCACCGACGCAGCTATCGAGGCTCTAGGTCTAAGGAAAGTGGGAGTTAAGAAAGCTTCCCGTAACAAACAATGGTATACACCCGAAGTGAAAGCTGTAGCCAAGGAGAAACGTGAGGCGTACCTAAGATATAGGGGTAACCAAACACCGGAAGGGAAGAACCAGTACATCCAAACAAGAAACAGAGTCAACACAGAAATCAGAACCATAAAACGAAACTTCTGGGAAAGGTTTACCTCCGAAATGGAGCACGACCTATACGGAGCACAAAAGAAGGTATGGGGAATGCTAAAAAGAAGGAAACTCGAAATTGTAAAATTTACACAAACACTTCAAATTGATGAACTCCAATGGAAAACCTACTTTGAACAACTGTACACAGATATACTCGGAGAGGAAAACAGAAACGAGATTGAAGAAGAAGGCGAAGAAGCTGAAGAATCTCTCGAAATAACCGAAAGAATGACGATGGAACAGACAAAGAAGATTAAAAACAGAAAAGCACCCGGACTGGATGCGATACCAAACGAGTTATTGAAATGGGGGGGCACCAGCTAACGACAGAAGTTATTTAACAGTCTATTGACAACCAAAAAGGTCCCAAATGATTGGAAAAGAGCATAACCATCCCAATATCCCAAAAAGGGGACAAAATATCCCCAGAAAACTATAGAGGCATAACCTTACTAAGCTCAGTCATGAAACTGTTCACGAAGATCATGGAAACAATAATTAGCGAACATGTAAAAATATCGGAAGAACAACAAGGGTTCAGGAAGAATCGGTCCACCATAGTCAGGCAAGTAGTGGAAAAGGCTATAGAATACGGAAAGCCCACATATATGTGCTTTATATATAGACCTCACCAAAGCATTTGACAGGGGGAGATTGAACGACGTGACAGATATTTTTAAGAAAAACCACAATACATCTGCCCATATATTGGTTAACCAAAAGATGACAGAGGAAATAAAAACACCAACGGAAATCCGACAACGTTTCAATCTAATAATGGATGAAATAATAAACCAGGTTAAAATCACAGAGGGAGGATATACACTCACAGGTGAAATCGATGACGCCCTAATGATAGCGGAGAATGAGGACGACTTACAACGGCTTCTATACTCATTCTATGTAAAAGCAAAAACTTTCAACATGCAGGTATCGACCAGAAAAACCAAAGCCCTTGTCATTTCCAAAGAACCAATGAGATGTAAACTTTCCTTGGAAAATAAAACAATAGAACAAGTAATGTCGTTGGAATACCTAGGCATAAAAATTACCTCAAGCTAAAATAGAACAAATGAAGTAAGAGAACAAGCTAATAAAGCCAGCCGAATCTCAGGTGCACTTCGGGACATTATCTGGAATAAAACCAACATGAGCAAAAAGTCAAAGATTAAAATAGGTATACAAAACCTGTCTTAGACCCATACTAACGTACGGTATAGAAACAAGATCTGACAACAAAATAACAAAAAACACCCTATGAACAACAGAAATGAAAATACACAGGAACATCTCAGGGTACGCACTAAGAGACAGAAACAGAAATACAGACATAAGACACGAATGTGAAGTGGAAGACATCATCAGATGGGGACGCAAACGTAGAAGGGACTGGAAGAGCCACGTGGACAGGATGACAGAGGGACGACTGGCAAGAATCGCTAGAGATGGAAGACCATGGACAAGACGCCCCCCAACCCCCCCCGAAAAATGCTTGTCGATAACTGACCTCGCTTAAGATTTTACTTGAAAGGTCCTACAAATCCTTAATTTAGGAAACGCATACCTTCTACGGGGGTAATGAATTCTAAGCCTAATGCATTTTAAGCCAATTTCCCGAGACGGTGTGTCCTTGAATTCTTTTGATTATTTAGAGTTTTGGGGGTCTTTTTTTATTATTATTTAGTAATTTAAACTTTCTCTATTTAGTTAGCTTTGAAAACAACTACATATAGCTCACCACAAATCGTGTTGAAATAATTATTGATCTTACCTTATAATTATTATTGCCTAATTGAAGTTAATTGTGGCCATATATCATCATAAAAGGGCGTATTATTTCGCGATAAACATGTTAAGAGTTGCCTAGACATCATAAATGTAGTAAAATAAATAATTTTAATTCACTAATTATGATTTTTTTAGCATTTTGCACATTTATCTTGCCATGGTTAAACGATGGGCCAATGTGGAATCTGGTCGTAACACATCACTCCGATATATGCAAGAAATATTGGTGGAGAAATATGTTATTTATACATAACTATTTTGGATTTAAAAATATGGTAAGAAGGTAGTTTCGATGAATTCCTAAGGCTGGGTTGGTCATTATGACTAACCCAGAAAAAATATCTATAAAAATTTTAGTCGCCATTGAGCTACACGCGTCAAAATGCCTGTAATATAAGGGAAGCTGTTCTGTTATTAGTTTCCTGAAAATTCAGTGCACACGTACACGTACAGAGGAAACCTAAAAAATCAATATTTTCCCTTTTTCTCATATTAAAAAATGTGAATAACAAATTTAATATTTTGAATAAATTTGATATTTTTTGGCGGACATTCTAGATTTAAATTTGTGTTATTATTTTAGTGTTTGACTCACACTCACCATCTGGGAATAGACACGCAACTATTTTTCGTATCGCCTTTCATGGTCTATGGATTATGGAAATGGCCAATGAAAGGTTCAGTTATCCTAGCACTTCTAGCTACTATATCTACCATAGCTCGATACTACGTAACTTATACCATGAGGCTCTCGAATTACGTCCATTTTGGAACATCGTGAGTATTTTACAAATTTATTTTTGATTCAGAAATATGCCCTATTAATATCGAAAACTCATTATTTTTAACAATTATTTTTTTTAGTGTTCAACAACTTTTTGATACAGCGGACAATATGTATATTTTGCCGCCGCACAGGGTGACAGTTTACATTATGGGTATATTCATGGGATATCTGCTAAGGAAATACGGAAATATTACATTAAATAAGGTAAGGCAAAGTTAAATATAGTCAATTAATATAGTAGATAACTAGGACTTTACCGCATGGTCAGACAGTTATGGTAAACGCATATTTACTGCATTCGTGTAATTCATTACCTAACATTTTGTTAGTTTTACGGGCATGAAATAAAGATGTACTTACCACACTTTATATAATGTACTATTAAGCAAATCAGCTGCCGGTTAAAACAGCGTCTGTACTTCAACGTTTGCATCTAAACTGTTTTGTTACATTATGTCACGAGTGTCTATAAAAGTCATGCAACCTGAATAATTGATATTTTAATGAAAATAGCGTAGATAGCAAAGATGTATAAATTTCTTAATATATTATTCCAGGTACAGATTCGAATGGGAAACACACTAGCTTTTTTCAGCTTTTTGGTGTCCTATTTCGGACCAGCGTTCATGGGAAAGATTGACTATGTGTATAACCCAACGGATGCCGCGTGGTACGCGGCTTTCTCGCCCATTTTATGGGTGGCCTCCTTTTGTTGGGTCATATATACCACTCACTTGGGCTATACAGGTAAGATATTACTATGACATGTTCTATATGTGTAAGTATTTCTGAATAATCGTAAAATGTGTAGAGTGTGAATTTTTGAAGAGTTCCTGTATAAGGAGACATTAAAATATATAATAATTGTGAGGAACCCTCTGTATGCGATGTAAGCGCCAGCCAAAGGAAATATAAAATGAAAATTAGAGACGAACTACGCTCTCGCATCAAAAAAGGAGAAAATAATTTGCCAATTTCCTACCGTGATAAGGTCCCAAGAATTATCTAAAAAAATAATATCAGGATACCCTCAATCGTCTCGAGAACTATTATCAGAATTTTCGCGGACTGGCTAGATGGGATGAACTAAAAGCTATGCATAAAAACTTTTCCAAGATGGTTCTCGTCTCAATTCAGGGCTTTAGTTCGAAAATAAGAAGGCACACAAGAACTGGAGGGATAACCTGGAGATTATGGTTATTAGTTATTCGAACTTTTGGAACTTCGTAAACTCCTAACGCAAAGATAACGAGTTGTTTTTAATACTTTTCTCTGATCTTTTGCATATATAGTTATTATTTATATGTTCTTGGAAATAGTGGAGCATTCTACCACCTAAGCATTTAATATTTTAGCAAATACAATTTTTGTTGCTAGACAATAAATACAAATTATTATAATTACAATGCCATTAATGCAATAAATATAATCAGACGCCCATTTAAGAGATGTTAAAAATTTTCAGGTTTTGTGGGAAAATTCTTCTCGCATCCCGCTTGGACTCTATGGACCAAAATCTCCTACACCGTCTACCTGACTCAGTTCCCGATATTCTTCTACAACGTGGGCGTTACCAGGACAGCGCACGAATTCGGATTCTTCACCAAAATGTTGAATCTTCAAGAGTACGCTTGGATATTGGGCCTGTCGATCGCCCTTAGCCTTGTGTTTGAACTGCCATTTCAAAATCTCAGGACGTTAATGCTCAAAAGGACTGATAGCCATAAGAGTGACGGTGAAGTGAAAAAGATATCTTGAGGAACGAAAATCCGACATTCGCTTGGATCAGACTGAAAAATATATATATTTATTGCTTTAAGAATCAATGAAGTATGCCAGGTTAGGCAAAATGATATCCTAGATATTTAGGATCGCGAAGAGGAAAGCATACATTAATAATTAAGATAATATATTTAACTACCTCTATAATATAATATATAATTAGCCAGCATCCAGAAAATTCTTGCATGCACTGATGGCCTGTTGCCATTTCTTGTCAAAGATGCAGAAAGGTATTGAAATAACTAATTCACCGTCGATCTTTAATATGCCGCTCCAAAAGAACCAGCACTGGTTCTTAGTTAAAAATAATGGGCGTATCTCAGTAGAATATAGTCATGAAAACGAATATGAATAATTATTTTTCTAGGCCCGGTTTTTAGCCGCTTGTTAAGTTTACCAAGACGATAATTTCCACGACGGCTACTTAAACAAGCAGCCGAAAAACTAGGCATGAAACGGACGAATTTGTGTTCGCAAAGTTTTTCAATGTTTTATATCCTAATATAATCTAGCACATATTTTTGTAAAACATTAAACTATACGATACTCCGAATTCAATATATAAAACTAAACTATTGCAGTAAAATTTAGCACTTATTGTATGCCATTTCCAGAACTGCCAAAAATATTCACGATGTGATTTTTGCTATTATTATAATTAATAAAGTATTTTGTATTTATATATAAGATTGTTTATTTTACCTACTGCACATAATGTAGCAATTCAACGGTTACTAACTTATCAATTTTGTTCAAAATTGTTTCGACTATACTATATTACATTTTCAATATTTTTGTGACGGCTTTTTTTAATTTTTATTGCACATTCTGTATTTTTTGTTCCATCGATCGTACTGGATATTATTTATTTATTTATTAATATACGGGAACATAAAAGTGCCATAAACAATTTATTGTAGATATGTTCTATATTGCTATGGAGGATTTATGTTTAACAACTGTTTGTAGACTTTTTGAATAAGGCCGCAAGTTCTAATTTAGGGACCCCCAATGAAGATGAAAAACCTAAATGAACTGGAAAATGTTGGTTTTAAGGGACCAATCTGCCCTCGTTATCAAGAACGAGAAATCTAAAAATGAAAATGGTTAGTAAATGTACTGATGCCAAAAAGTCACCAAGTGTAGTAAGTGTACTGCTGCGGGCAACTGCAGCCCTCTGAACTGAGTAGGGGGGCTGAGACCGTGGATCGTGGCTGAGTCACAGGGTATAATATAGATCGAAAAAGGGAAAAATGGATATGGCTGAAAAACAATCAATACGAAAATTCAAATGATGCAAAGCATTTGATTTTACATAGGAGTTGCACGGATCGAGAAACCATAATGACCATAAAAAATAACAAAATATACTGTGCATGACGTCTAGTGAAAATGCGAATGACAAACAACTTTAAGAAATTGGAGAATTAAGAGATAATAATACTAATAATTTAATAAGATATTTTCTCTACATATGTTTCGGCTTGATGAGGCCTTTATCAAGAGTACTTGTATACTAAAATCTAACAATTTACCTACTAAACCGCTTGTCGGTATTTTGTTTTTATTACACTGTCAATTACGCAGGTGTTGAAAGAGCAAGTCAGTTGGCCGTTCGTATTTAAAACGTCTGTTTTTTGTGACTTTTGTTAACGTGGAAAGTGAAAATAAAATAAAAGCAAACACTGACAAGTTTGAAAGAGAAATCAATGCTTTGAAAATGCAGCTAAACAAAATACAAACAATGAATGGCGAGCTTAGAGAAAATATTATCTCACTAGAAATTCAAAAGAATAATATACAGTATCAATTAGAACAGGACAAGTGCCGCAGGAGATTGACCAAAACATCAGGATTAACGACTGGTGGAAAACCGCGGAAATCCCAAGCATTGCTACTTGCTGGAACAAACGGCTATAATAATGGTAAAATATTTAAATCTGTCACGCAAAACGCATTTAACACAAACTGTCAAATCTCAGAGGATAACCTGCTTAAAGATATCACAGCTTTGTACAGCAAACTATCTCAAAATTTGACCAAGGAGGACTTTGCGATGATATTCACCAGCTCCGAAAATGCAAGAAGGGAAAAATCCACAGAAAACAGTGCCATAAGCTGATATCTGTGTCCAGTAATACAAACTTAGTAAGTAATTATAGGATCTCCTTTTCTTTAAAAAAAAACCAGCGCTGAACAAACTCATAGATCAGCAAAATGAACATATACAAAGCTGCATAAATAGTTGTACGTCTTCACATGTCCATTTTATAGACTGTGGTAGGATAATTCAAGAATACCAGGTAATGGAAGTCGGCGAGATTACAAGCCGGGGTAGATCTAATATACTTCGTTACATATACGATCACTATGTAAAAAAAATCAGTGGCTACAGCGACGGAATCGCAAACCTTACACTACAGACTACGTTCTGCCGCCAGGAACATATACACGGAGGCAGTGCTATCTATACAAGCGACAAGCTGAGGGCCAAACCGATAGAATGCATAAAGGGCTTTGGGGTAGAGAGGCATCTAGAGTGCTGCGGAGTTGAAGTCGAACTAAGTAGCGCAAAAATAATTGACCTCCTTCGGGTGACACGGACATCTTTGTGAACCGAACATCGGACCTGCTTGCATACTGTTCAAGCATTTGCGCCAACATCATCTTATGTGGAGATCTTAATACCTATTGACAAATTAAAGCAATGCAATCCCAAATACAAACTATTGAAGGTTGTTCTTGATTCATTCAACCTTAAAAACTTCTGCAAGGAACCAACTAGAGTATTTGCTTCAAAAACCGGCACTGCTATATCAGCAATTGACTATCTGGAATCTGGAAATAGTGAGAGGGTGGCCTTGAAGGGCCACGGCACTTAGGCCCCATTGCACCCCCTGTGCGTCCTCCCTAGGTCAACCAATCTATCTAGGCCATCGCCCAGCCTAGTGTTGTAAAAAAGGCGGGTATGTTGTCCGAGGAGGCTGTTCTGAGAAAAGCATGAGAAAAGCCACGGTTGGCCATCGTTTTCCCAAAATGGATTCCGTTAGTTCCGAAACAGCATCGCAATCGCAGAACAGATGCTCTACTGTTTCGTCCTGCTATCCACAGCCTCTGCCTGCATAGAGGTGTCTCGCAAAATCTCATTGTGTGGAGATGTTTCCTTAGCTGGCAGTGTCCAGTCAGAATCCCCGCCATGAGTCGTAGGGCCTTCCTTGACATATCCAGGTATGCTTTTGCTGCAGACTCATTAGGGTAGCTTAGTAGCTCTCTGGCTAGTCGACAGTTAGTTGTTTCGTCCCATCTTGCCCTAAAGTCTTCATGGGTAATCTTGTTTATCATATGTATCGTCGTCGCGATAGGTAGGTTTAAAGCCGTAAAAAGTGCGTAGTAATTCTGAAGAAAGGGAGATATGAGCTTTAACGAATAAGAATTTAAATGATCTCAAATTACACCTAAGACATGAAGTGTGCCCTCTATGTTTATAAGAATAAAAATAAATGTAGGCAAAACTATGACAATCACGACTACCCAACAAGGAATGCCAGCGCCCTTACTATTCCGAGGCATTGAACAGCTCACTACGAAATGTAACCTGACTTACTCCTGTATTAAAATCTTTAATGAAATTTCAGGAGACATTAAAGATGCCAAGAATGTAAATACATTCCGAAAAAAACTGAAAAACTTCCCGTTTGACAAGGCCCTATATAGTCCAGCAGAATTTAAAGGCTTCAAATTATGATTGTTTCGATATATCTGTGTTGCCTCTGTATATGTTATTTCTATGTGGAATTTGTGTGGAACCTGCGCAAACTGTTCTTTTTAGTTTAAAATCTACGATGCCATTATTGTTAGTTCTGATTTGTAATTATTTTAAGTGTATTGACCTGTCTAATGTCATATTTTATGATCTTTATAGACTAATAAATTGAATTGAATTGAATGCAAAAGAAAAAATTTCTCAAACGATTTTAATATAACATCTTCGCAGTATCATAAAGTCCATTTTTAGGCCTTCAATTTTGTGGTTCTTCTCATTCTGCTGAATTTCATTGATAGATTTTTATTGTTCTATAACTAATTTATATAAATGAGTAATTCTAGACACTCATGCACATTACAATACTATTTATTTCTTTAAAATCAATTCCTTATAAATCCAAAGGTCATAGATGGACGCTTAGTACCTGCAGGAGTTCCAGACCCAATTATGTTTACAAATTTTTATACTATCAAACTCTCTATATTAAGCATATTTCAACTGTAGATCTCTATAATTTATTTATTTATTAATTAATCAACGTATCAACATTTTGAAGTAATTAATAAGTAGTTATTACATATTTATATTAACCTGAAATTATCAGTTTAGCCTCGCTCTTAAAGCGAGTCTTTGAACTACTGAAAAAATTCAGCCTTTCATAACGTGTGTTTACATTAGCTGAAATCCTATTGATGGGACTAAACAGCAAGTGCCAAGCTCTACAGTAAAGTATATGAAGAAGTGCTTTACTTCGTGTTCGCTGATAGGAATATGAAATTGAAAGAGTTCCAGGCACTCAGGGCTATTTATGAAACCATTGTTAATATTAAAAGCAAAACAGGCATCGAAGTATTTATTCCCTTCTACACGATAACGAAGTCAATCCCAGGTATGATATAGTCTGCTCTTCACCAAGATAAATGTTTTGAAGGAGAAGTTTGTACTTTGCAAATTTAATAAATTTATGTTGTACTTGTACTTGTTCGAGTCTCTTTATGTGAAGACCAGACTATGCTAGAGAATTCCAGAATAGATCTAACAAGTGACAAATACAGCACCTTTAATGCATTTACACTGGTAAAATCCCTGCAAGACCTTTTAATAAGTCCCAACATTCTATTTGCCCTGCCTACAATAATTTTGAAATGTTCAGTGTACATCAATTTAGTGTCCAAGTAAACACCGAGATCCTTGATTATAGATACTTCTTTAACTGAAATATCATTTATATGATATTGAACAGGGAGTCTACATAGGAGCCTACTAAACCTCATGAAACAGCATTTATCAATATTGAGCAGCATATCATTGCGCTGGCACCAGTCAGAAACCATACACAGATCATTCTGCAAAACCAATACATCCTGAGTGGATGATACTTGACGGAATAATTTCGTGTCATCAGCAAACATTAAGAAATGTGATGATAGACAAACACCAAGATCATTTAAAACTAGACTGAAAAGAAATGGCTTCAAATGGAATCCCTGAGGCACACCAGAGGACGAACAGAAAGATACTGACAGATAACCTGGCTGTTGGACAAGTATGATTCGAACCAAGAGAGTAAAAACCCGGAGACCCCATAACATGCCAACTTCGAGAGTAACACACTGTGGTTAACCTTGTCAAAAGCCTTACTGAAATCAGTGTAATGGGTCTCACAATTTTCTTCAGATGTTCTATTAATAAAGTTTGTAAAAAGAAACAAATTTGTATCTGCAGACCTACCAAAAATAAAACCATGCTGTTGACTCAGGATTATGTTAGTAAAAGTGTACGAGAGATGCGAACGTGACGCTCAAACAACATAGGTATTGCAAAGATAATACTAATAGGCCTATAGTTACTCACATCCCCTTTGCAACCAGATTTGTGGATGGGAGTTACGTAGGATAGTTTCCAGAGTTCTGGAAAAAAAAACAGTAGCAAGGAATTGCGAGTAAAATTTGCATTAGAAGAAGATAGAGGGTACGGATCAAGATTTCAGAACGAGATTAGGGATGCCATCAGGACCAAGCCCCTTATTTATATCAACCTCAGACAGCTTTTCTAGGTCACTGGCGGTTGAAGGGATTTTAGAGATAATATCATTCTCACTTAAAACAGACACATTATATGATAGTCTTTTCGGATTGTATAGAGATGCAAAAAACTCTGCAAAGAGACTTGCAATATCAACGTCATTATTGGCACTGCTTGTATTAAGAAACATTTCCCCTGGAATTGTACCCTAATCCCTGTGATTTCTTACGTACCTCCAAAAAGGCTTTACATTGGAAGTAATAGAGTTTTCAGTATTCTTTATGTATTGATCATAATATTCCTTAGTTAAAGCTCTACATTGGTTGCGCAGCATACTGAAAGAATCATAATCAGCAATACAATTTGACAGCTTGAAAATTCTGTGTGCTCTTTTCTTTTCAAGTATTATATTCTTTAAAGTATTCGAAAACCAGACAGGAAAACGTTCTCCAAAGCGGCGCGGTTTTAGAGGTACAAACATATTGAAACAGTCGTACACTACAGAATAGAAATTACTGATAGAAATATCGATGTCACCATCCAAAATTGAGAGCCAGTTAAAATTAAGAAAGTAACCGTTAAATGTCCGAAGATGTCCTCGTTTAAAGACAAAGTTATGTGTGAAAGATTATAATCGCCTATGACGAATACATTGTCAAATAATTCACAAGCTTGTGTTACCGATTTTAGGTCTCATAGTATGTTACATCCATAGGGGGAGGAATATACACACAACCTATACAGTACACCCGGTTCACAATAATTGTCACGGACACCCACACTTCCACTGCAGGGTTGTTGAAAGACCACGAGACTTACAAAACGTTATTGACGGCGAGCAGAACACCACCATCACGAGTTTTGCTACTATTATCAGAGTTTCTGTCAGTCCGGTAAACTACGTAACGCGTGTCAAGAAATTCCGAGTCACTAATCGTGTCATCCAACCAAGTCTCAGTTAGGGCTATTAAACCGTACGATTCAGCAAGAGTTGTACACAGAAAATCGCTAAGTTTTGTTTTTAGACCTCGAATATTCTGGTACAGAAGCGTTGCATCTTCTAGTGACGCTGATCCACCCCTCCTCCGGGCTGAAAATTTCCAGTTCCGTTATTGGTTCTAAATGGGCGGCGGGGACGAAACTCCTTTATTGCTGTACCAGCAGGCCAGATGTTCGGGTCAAGTAATCCACTGAGAGTTGACTCCTTGACGCCAATCTTGAAAGACGCCACATCCTCATTCTTATCAAGAACAAAGCATTTTACATCCTTAATCAGCAGCTGATCCTTGACATACTCCAGTATATTCTCTTTAGTAGTGTGAGGGTTGCATCGACCAAGATACAGCCATTGACGTCTTTCGGCAGCTGTAAGACGGCCACTGCCATTTTCACTTGTGCCTATAATTAGCTGTTGTGTACCCCTCTGGGAAGATGAACCTGCAGAATCCTGAGGAGCTCTCTGTAAAGACTTTCCTTTTAATGATGATGCTTTATTTTGTTTATGGACCTCGTTATTCAATGGAAAATGCAGCTCACCTGTTGGCACTTGCTGCACTACACTGGTGTTAGCAATGGACAATTGGGTTTTTAACGCTTGTAGTTCTTTCTCTAAAAAGTCCAGGGGGAAGTTCTGAATTTCTGCGTTCAAGATCAAATATTCTAGGAGTGCGTGCATCGATGCCCTTATTATTGTTGCTGATGTCACAATTTTTCAGTACATCAGCAGATTCTTGAACTGTAGTGCTCTTAGAAATGTTTAAGTTAGTAACATTGCTTTTTATCGAGGAGATGTTGCTGGATTTCAGTTCAGTACGCTCATACAGGTATCCTGTTTGGTGCCGAAACCATCCAACTGACTGTGGAGATCAGCGAATTTATCCGAAATTGAGTTGCATCGACCTTTTGAGAGCCTACTATGCATTGAATTAAGAACATCCTGCAGTTGTTGCTTCATGCTGGATATGTTGTCTGCTTGCGCTTCCTTACTGAATGATTTTACAATATTTACACAATCTCTACAGGCATGCAACATTGTTCTACTCTTCAACTGTGTGACTTGGGCTTCTGAGGTAGTGAAATTAGAACATGAGAAACAATTCACTGCCCCACAGAAATCACAAATTATCCTATATTTTACCTCCTTATCATTTAGCGTAGCACCACACTTTGAGCATGCCATGACTAGTGTTGGTAAATCGTCGAGAGGAAACCAACTATAGCTGGACCTGAATCAAAATGTGCCGCAAGCACTAAGTTGTGTAGATGAAACGCACTATGCAGGCACGAAACAGGAAAGAAATTGAGCGTTAATTATTAAATTATGATTAAAAACAAGCTTAAAAGAATAGAGAAGGAGAGTAGTGACACAACTTAAGACTGTGCAAAATTTTACAACTAAAATAACCCGGAAACACCGAAAAACGAACGATATTAACACCACTCTTCAGACAGGCTGAATTACTCTTAGATAATAAGTTTATGTTTGCAGAATATCAAAAAAACGAGTCAATAATTTCGAAAAAGTGTATTTATATATCCATACAGATGTCAATAGTATATCCATATATAATAAGAAAAAATATCTTGAAATATTATGCAGAGCATTCTTTTAAAGATATGCAAAAATAGATCGATCTGAAATCAGAAGATTAATAATTAAAAATAAACTGGAACCCTTACAAAAAGATCTACTCTCGACTACTGCCTAAAATAACCAGAATAAGTCTTATTTCTTTTTATTTTGAAAATACCTTAAAGGCAATAATATTTTTAGTCTCTATAATTAAATTTTAATAAATAAACTAAATAGTATGGACTATTATTATGTCAACTCGAGTCATATAGTAGTTCCAAAAAAGTAAACCAGCTCCTTTACTAACGACCTATAACACTGAATTCAATTTAAAAAAGCTATCTCCTAAATAAGACCTCGAGTTGACAAACTATGTCCCAAACGCTCACAGAGTGAAATAAAGTAAATGCAAAGAAAGATTTCAAATCTTAAGAAAAAATTGAAGAAATGGCAAGGGTAATCCACTAAATCCTTAAAGGCTAGAAACAAAATTAGTACGTCCAATTTGCACAATATGGCGCACTGATTTTGTAGCTACTCAGCCATAATAAACCTACCGAAGAAACACTAAAATATTATAACTAGAAGATCACATCTGGAAACTTCTAAGCGACCTATCACTCTGCTAGCATGTATAAGAAATAATATATCATAACTACTTATTACGCTTAGAAGCCTTGCTTTCACATCCACCGTACCAATTATAAACTGCAACAGAACTAACGCGAAAATTAGTAGAGAACAGTTCATTTTAAAAGAAGCATATTATATAGCGCATCGAAGGCCCTCACTGGTTGGAATATCGATTTTTTTTTTAAGTTTTACTATGGAATTTGGTTAATAATATAAAATTTGGCAATCCGTTATGATACTGATATACAAGCAGTTTCCCAAATACAGAGAAAAGTTAAGAGTAAAATACCGCACCACTATTCGTCTTGGTCTCTCAGCTACAAGAGCAGCCTCAGGTGCGTTTGATTTTATATATGACATTCGTCATAAGTTCTACTGAAAATGACTTGACTCCTCAAGTCATTTTCGTAGCACTGTAAACGTAAATCGAACTTTGAAGCGCTCTTATAATTTTTTTATTTTTGCTCGACTTGTAACATAGGAACTTCGAAATTTACTACTGTCTCTGTGCAATCCCCATATTTTTAAAATTTTTCTTCAAGCAAATAATTTTAATGCGTAGTGAGACCTAGAGCCTCTAAGCCCATAAGATTGCTCTTTCACTATCTATAACCTTCGACCTTCAGCAGAAACTAAAATAGGCAACAAATGATGAAGAACAGCCTATGTTTGGGTTTGGGTGCCAACATTGTGAAAATAATAAAGGAAGCAACTATGTGAAGCGGTGATAAGCTAACTCTTCTTCTTTTTTCAATACTAACATTCTCTTATATTATGATAATGATAATATTACTAGACAAAGCCTATAAGAGCACATGTTAAATATACTTGAGTGACCCTAGCGACTTGCAAAACCGAAACTAATACTAAGAAAAATTGAAAAACAATTTAATTTAGCTTGTTTTGATAGATACCATTGGTTTTTAGAAAAATCCAAAGTAATTTCGTTTAATACCATTTACCTGCTGGCCTCAACCTTATTCAACAATTCAATATAAATACCGCCCCAAGTCCCAACGTCAAATTTCAACGTCCTTTTTCCTTACAATTGACTAGATTCTATTATCTCTTTGCGTTTTGCATTTAGGAAACGACCTGCATAAATGCGGTTATTATTTGTAATGCTTAGACTGGATTAGTTGCAATCAAAACTTTTTAAAATTAACCAATACCATGCGATAATTTAAACGGCTATTTTAAGTAATCTTTATGCCACGGGCTTTTCCTCGGGGATGGAGGGACTGGTTGCCACCGATCCGGACCTCGACCTGGCTCCTTCTTCGTTGACACTTTGCTGGGATCCGGATCTTGATATGACTTTTCCCTAATAAAAACAGTTTAATATTGCCAGCCTGCCACTTCAATATGGTTTGAAATAATATCAATAATTAAATACTTACTTTTACATTTTCGTAAGCAGAACCAACTTTCTCTTCGATGGACCGGAATGAATCGGAGTGTCGCATTTGACCCAGCTTACTGGTTAGATTACTGGTAAAGCCGCCTATGGCAGATGAGGTTTTTTGATACCTAGAGAACAGAAAGGTCGCACTTATATTAAATGGAATTAGATGCTTAAAATGAGGTTCACAAAATAAAACTCATCTTCGATTTTTATTTTATTTATTATTTTATTATTCTCTGAACGTGTGTAAGTCACCAGCTATCGCGCATGACCTAGGAGATATGAGTTAACCCTGACTTTTTTTCAGAGGGGGCTCGTAATGACACATATGCTTTCCTTCATCGAAGCTAATGGCATCCTCAACAAGTGTCAGTTTGGCCTTCATGAGAACACCGGCGCAAATGATGCTGATGAAAGTACTTTATGGTCCAAGAATCAACATGTATACAATTCTCATTGACAAAGTATAACAATGAGAAATGTTAATCCCAAACATTAAGAGAAGTTTACATAAAAATTCTAATTTGAAAACACACAATATGAATGTATATAAACAAAAAACAATAAATTGATACAATAAAACACAAATGCGAATTAACAGGTAATAAAGTAATAATAATAATTATTATTATTGTTTCAAAAAACTGGTCAATTGAATAAAATACTTTTTTAGTAAATATGATTTGAGCAGATTCATTTCTCCAATGCCTGCAATAAGGCACAACGGTACAGACATCCTGGATGATCCGCGGATTTTCTTGCCGATGTACACGATGATATCCCTGACTCCGTGCCATTGCACGAGCTTATTACCGAACAAATTTCATCTTTTTTAGGTAAGACATTCCCTATACCGCCCTTTGTGATGGATAAGCTTTTTGTGAGCCCGTCAGAGATACGTAGGGCTATCTGCCATCTGTCAAAGAATAAGGCTCCAGGGCCTGATCAAATCAATTATCTCATTCTTATTGTTTCAATGAGCGTCAGATCACTGAAGATAGCACTGTCGTAAATTTAATTGATAATGGTAACTCAACGATAATGAATGATTTGCATGATATACAGGAGAATTCAGGTACACTTTATAATTTTGATTCAGAGTTATCACAGGACAATGAGCATGAGCAACATTTTTTGGATTAAATGAGGATATGCTAAGTCTTTGCTTGTTGAATGTGCAGTCAGTGCGGAATAAGACTGATGAGTTATTTATGTTTTTAAATTCCTATGGGCAGCCAGATATACTCCTATTAACAGAACACTGGTAAAAGACAGACGAGCCGTTATGTATAGAAAACTATACGGTGATATCTAGCTTTTGTAGAAGAGATTTTCTGCACGGGGGTACAGCTATTTTAATGAAGAATAATTTTTTAATACACAATTATTTTATTAAAATCGAGAAGTTTGAGTATTTGCTTACTGAAAAAGAATTTGAATTCTCTTTATGTTTTTGTAGTAAAATGAAACTATATATTTTATGTGCGTATCGATCACCCCTGGGCAGTGGATGTTAGTTTTTGGAAAGGCTGGAGATAATATTGACTAACATATCTGCTGGATTCAATCTTATCTTGTGTGATTAATTTCGAAAACGACCTAGACCCATACACTCTTGAACTTAAGGGCTTATTTCTGTCATTTGATCTAAAAATGATCGTTAACTCTCCAACTAGAGTAACTAAAAACACTGCTTCTATTCTGGATTATGTTTGCTCTAGTATGGATGAGGAATCTTGCAGTGTTGTTAATGGTGGACTTTCTGATCACAAAACGGTCTTGTGTGGTGTGTCTATTGATGACTCTCGTAAAACTAAGCCTGTGAAAAGGCTTAAGAGACTGTACTGTAGCTGCTGACTGGTCTAAAGTTGTGACTACGGGTGCACCTTTGAATGAGTTTTACTCTATTCTGACGAAAATATTTAATAACTCATGGTCTTTAACTAAGAGCAAACACAAAAAACCATGGTTTTCAAAAGATTTAAAAGTATCCTCTGATCTCGATATTATATTAGAAAGTTCTTTTTAGAAAACACTTATTTTATGAACTTCTTTAATAATTATCGTAAGACTTTTAGGAAAACTGTAATATCCACTAAGCAGCTACATTTTAAAAGTAGAATTGCGAACTCTAGGAACAAACCGAAAGGGACTTGGAAAATCGTAAATGATTTAAGAGGTGAAAATAATACCAACCCGGTAGAATCTAACTTTAATTGTCAACAACTCAATAGTTTTTATTGTTCTTTGGCTGATAATCTAAAAGAGAAAATAACGATTTTGGTCAATTTTTGAATAATATTAATGTATCACAGTATTTTTTTCTTAGTCTTACAAATGTGAGGGAAATTAAAGATATTTTTAAAGAACTAAACAGTAGGAATTCTTCAGGTTGGCCTGACCTTTCACTGAATATTTTTTTGCATCTTCCCGATAACGCCTTGAAAGTGCTTGCGGATACTATAAATAACTCTTTTATTACTGGAATATTCCCGCCTTGCTTAAAGTTGGCAACTGTGATACCACTGTATAAAGGGGGAAATTCCAACAATCCTTCAAATATCAGGCCAATATCACGATTGCAGTCATTTTTAAAAAGGTATAATTTATTGTGCGCCGAACAATTGGGATTTCAGAGTTCTAAGAATACAAATGATGCTATTTTTGCATTTCTCGAGAAGCTTTACTTGGGTTTTAACGGTAAGGAGATGGCTACAGCGGTGTTCTGTGATTTGACAAAAGCATTTGACTGTGTCAATCACAGAATACTGGTGTCTAAATTAGAAAGATACGGTATAAGGGGAGGGGCGCAGGAGTGGTTTCATTCATATTTATCTGGACGAATCCAAACAGTAAGTTTTGCTGATAAGTCTTCAGATCAACAGGAGGTTCACTCAGGGGTGCCACAGGGTTCTTTTGTGGGACCTTTACTGTTTTTACTCTACATTAATGACTTGGCAAGCGCTTAACATTGCGGTAAATTTAGTTTATTAGCAGACGGCTCAACTGTACTGTGGGTAAACAAAAGGTCAGAGCAGCTTGAGATCGACGTAAAAAGTGATCTGGCTAAAACAAAAACGCTAATTTTTTAGCCCTAAATGTATCAAAAACTAATATTATGACTTTTAAATGTTTTTTTAACGAAGTTACTTTAAGAGATCAAGTAGTAAACAGCGAAAATGTAAATAAGTTCTTAGGTGTATATATAGATCATAAATTAAAGTTTGAACACCATATTACTTACCTCAGTAAAAACTAGCTTCTAACTGATACGCAATGAGAGTAATACCTAACAACCTAGATTATATAACATCTACAAGCGCATATTTTTCTCTTATACAATCATATTTGAGATATGGCATATGTTTTTGGGGGTGCTGTGCCCAATATCTTTTTAATATCATTTTTATTTTACAAAAAAGAGCATTAAGATATATGTGTGAGGCTAAAATTCGCCGACCGCTTCTTATGTCTCATAAAGTTTTGACACTGCCTTGTTTATTCTTACTAGAGACAGCCTGTCTAATATTTAAAATATTTAAAAGACCTAGGAGTAAGATTTGTTGATTAGTATTGGTCTACCAATACCACATTCTAGTCAGATAGAGTTCGATAATTTATAACAGCAGAAAAATATTTAATCATCTTTCACTTGGAATTAGGAGGGCTCAGAGTAGTGAGAGATTTAGGAGGGAAGGCCATTTTGGTTTCTAAAGCCTATTATAATATTGACGAATTTGTTGATGATAATTTCAATTAAACCTGTTTATTTTGGGAGTTTGGGTCCAGTTTGTTCTTGCTTTCTCTTGTTTTTATTTATTTTTAACTTGTTTTGTCACTCATTGATATTGTATTGTGTTTTTTGTAAATATGTGCAATGTTTGGTAAGCTTGGGATTATATTTTTCACTAGTATTTAAGCCTTATATTTGTATATTTCCTTTTATTCAACAAGCTTTGTAAATAAGAATTTGTTTCTTTGTACAATAAAGTTATTTTTGACTTTGACTTAAGAACCTTCCTAAAAATCCCTTATACACTACATGCATATTGTGAACGCCGTCCTTCGCTTGCAACACTTCTCTAGTCCCTGGAAGGTTGCGCATGTAGTACTGTTCCCGAAACCCGGAAAAGATCCGAAATTGACAACTTCGTATATAGACCCATTTCATTACTGAACACACTGAGCAAGTTCACTGAGAAGCTCTTACTGTCCATGGATCAGTGGAGTGGCCTTGGACCTCCATATACTGTCACACGAGCAGTTCTGCTTTCGCAGCGGGCATAGTACTAACATGCTCGATGTGAAAATCGTGCAAGATATATATGAGAGGTTCTATATGAGAGTATATATGAGATTATGGGACATTGCACCGCTCTACTGTTACTGGACATCGAGAGAGCTTTTGACCGGGTGTGGCACAACGGCCTTCTGCAGAAGCTCTTTATAGAGCATCAATTCCCGCTTCATATTGCAGCACTGATTGCGTCATAGCTGACCGGACGCACCTTCTTAGTGCACATAAATGGGACCTTCTCAGTTATGACAATCAGGGCAGGGGTTCCCCAGGGAACAGTGCCATCTCCGCAACTTTTTAGTTCCTTCATAGCAGATCTCCCGTCTCATCCTGATACCTCCTTGGCACTATATGCCGACGACACTGCCCTCTATTCCCAATCCCCTATAGCGCAGGAAGCAGCTGATAACCTTAGCGCCCATATGGAGCGCATACCAACATATTTCAATACATGGAACATACGGCTAAACGCGGCAAAAATCCCGAATTAGCCGTGTTTACGAGAAAATATCGCAACACAGAAGTAGTGCCAATGACAATAAATAACACCTCCATCCTTCCTAAATCCGATATAAAAATATCTAGGAATCCACCTTGATAAGCGGCTCAACTTTCGCAGGCACATCGCTCATATTCAAAATAAAAACCATATGTTTCTTGACAAGTTGAAGCCGCTTGTCAGGAGTGGCTCCTATTTGAGTCCCCGAAACAAGATCATGTTAAGTATATAGATCCATCACTAGGCCAATCCTGCTATATGGAGCGCCGGTTTGGAGCTCTATCGCGGATTACAAACTCAAAAAATTGCAAGTTATGCAAAATAGCTACTTAAGAGCGGCCTTCTAGGCGGTTCCGTATGCTAGGATCAGGGACTTGCATGTTATGGCTTAAAATGAATATGTCAAAGAATACGTCGACAAAATGGCGTGCAAGTTCTTCGGTTACAGCATACGCGGCTCACCGAGAATCGCCAACATCGCAGACTTGAGATATAATCTGCAGGATGGACCCAAACACGGCCCGATACAGAAAAGAACAACAATTTTCTATCTGGAACCTAGACCGTCCATTTCCAGAATAAATACTGGTTGGAAAATATAATCCGAGCATGCGCCCCAAAATGGAAGTACATATCTTAGATGTGATTCTACCACAGCAAAATAAACATTCTTAGCAATTACTCTTCCCAATTCCCGAAAAGTTGCCCCAACAGCGTAGCAACCAGATGAAAGTTTATTATTCAATTTTATTATGTGATGATGAAATTTTAATTTATCGTCAATTATTAAACCAAGAAATTTAGAGTTCACCACAATGCCCAATGAATTGTCGCCAAACACCAGGCGCTCTACACTGCAATTAAAACCAACGATATCGGTCTTTGACATATTAAGACACCGCTTTATCTTCAGAAGATCAGACGTAACCTCATCGCTCAGGATCCCCGCTGCACCGAGAACGGTGGTGTCATCGGCAAACAAAGTGAAATGTCCATTGGTGTTACTTTTAATGAAGTCATTTATGTATATTAGGAACAATAAAGAACCAAGGACCGAACCTGCGGTACACCACAATTCACCAGCTGACCGCCAGATGACACAGCCTTCAGATGCATAGCCTGAACTCGATCCGAAAGATAACACTCAAACCACCTGAGTGTCACACACCTAAAGCCATAGGCTGAGAGCTTTCGCAACAGTATTCTGTGACTCACACAATCGAATGCTTTGGATAAGTCACAGAAAGCTGCCGCAGTTGCTTTCTTTTGTTTACCCCCTGGCATAGTTTTGGCAGAAAGTCAAGCATAGCATCAGAGGTGTTCATGCCCGATAGAAAACCGACATGACCATGGTAAAGTATTTTCTGACCCTTGAGCAGGCTCAAAAGTCGCTTCTTTACCAGTCTTTCTATCAATTTGCTCAATGTCGACAAAAGTGATATGGGTCTATAGTTCATCTTTAGCATATTTTTCTTTTTTAGTCAAGGCAGCGATTTGCTGCCTAAGCTGTTCATCTTTTTTAGAGAAAATCTCTTCAATAGATGCTACCTCGTCCAGATGAGATTGCTTTTCCTGCTTCAGCCGAAAAATGTACTTAGATTGTTGTTCGACCTCAGTCTTAAGTTCCGCAATAACCTGTCTCAAGCTGTCCATTGCATCAGGATCACTATCAGTAGCCGCATCTCGGCAGTAGTTAGAGCACCAGATTAGGTTACCTCTTATAATCGTGACACTCGATTTTTGCCTTGAACGGCAACTTTTATGAAAAGTATTTAAACATTTTAGACAGAACCAGTTGTTTTGGGCTGAATCTAATACACATACTAATGGGGGCTGAGTGCAGTTTTTTGTCCATAATGTAGGGCACGCATATTTCTCCCAGACACTCTGAGGCCCCTCGTATACGAAGGTTTTTTCTGGATATAATAGGAAAAGCACTGCAGAAATTAGTGCACAATACATTATGGAATTGCTCCAAAGGAATGCCTGACGCAAATAGCCCATCCCAGTCTGTGCTTTCACAAAGTGATTTAAATTTATGAAAACTTTTTCTACTGTAGAATCTACAATTCTTTTTTGAAGATGCGCCACACACATCCAGTTCCACATAGCCCAATATGGTATCATGATCTGACAACTCTGCATTAGATACCATACATTGAACTTTATTGAGGCCAAAATTAAAGCAGAAGTAGTCAATTATTGAGCTTGACGAACAAGTAAATCTAATTGCCTGATTAATACGCATATTTAAATTAACAGAATTTACAAGATTCAGAAAAGTCTATATTTAAATTTCCACATAAAATTAGTCGAGAGTTTATAGGAATAGAACATATAAGGGTCTCCAGCCTATCTAAGAATTTCTCAATTTAGATTGCCAACATGTATAACGACAAGTTATTGCTAAAGACTATCGTGAACTCAAAGGTTTTTCCTCCAACAAGTGGTCAAATTTATTCATGCTAATAAATTTATATTTATATTGATTCTTGACTCTGCTTTTATCATTTTCAAGTACCAATCGAAGTTCATGGTGAGGAATTCCCTGCATCCAAGAAGGGATCATGGGATCACATTTTGCCCAACCTACTAGTACTTTGACAAAAAATCAGTTGAGTATTTTGAGCCATTGATATTAAAAGCTTAGTATCTCCCAAAATATTTAAACGATGCTGATTGTGAAGGCCTATTATTCTACTGTAGAATTCTTTGAGGATGTACTATAAGATAAATATCTAACTGACATGTTTACTTTTTTCGGGTTTCTACTTATTTGGAAACTGTTGTGTGCATTTGTTCTTCTCTGTCCGACTTTTCGAATTTTCAAATTTGCCACATTTTGTATACGTTATTGCATATGTCTTATACTTATTGTTAGTATTTTTTTGTTTTCTCGTTTACTGTATTTTGCTTATTATTTTTTACTAGTTCGTTAAAATGCCGAGTCCCTGATAGGTGGTGACTTAAACACGTCTCCAAAACGGTGTAATGAAAGTTATTATTTTTCATTACGTTAAACGTTTGTACAAACTATTTCCTACATGCACAGAAAAAGCGAAAAAATATAAAAATAAGCTACTTACAGCGGAGCATCTGTAACAGCCTTTGCAACTTGTTCTACTTTAGTTTCAACAGTCTGATATCTACATAAATCAATAAAAAACAAACTTAAAATCATATAATTAAAAATCAAACGTAAATCTAAGTGCATAAACAAAGAAAATCGCTTTCTATTAGCGCCAATATTTTTTTTGGCATTGTTGTGTATACAGGAAGTGACAACACACGGTCTGGTCTAATTATTGTAAGATTGTCTGCATAAAATTTTGCACTTTCTAGATTTCCCCAACTGAAAGTTATAGAATTCCTTATAGTACTCGGGAAATTGCTTAAATATCATCAGTTTATTTTAAAATTAATCTTTTATGCTAATGCGTTCAAAAGCAAGCGGTTTTAATATTGTGGACAAAAGTACTATTTGCCGAGGGTTCCATACATAATTAGCTCTGAAAATTAATGAAAAACTTTTGTATTGAAAACAACATCTATATATAGAGCAATGTAACAGCTAGAATGGAACTAGTAGTATTAATATTCATTTCTGTTTCTTAAAGTAGATAAAATCAAACCAAGCATGAAGCATATAATACAACTGTTCCGCTACAAATCAAGTATTATAGCGTGCGTGGCTTACGACCAATATTTTAACATTTATTAGTTTCAATAAATATAAATAATCAACGATATTAATGAATCAGATGCTCTGATTAAACCTTAACATCCAAATCCCAAATGAATATCAAGTTTAGATCTTTCAACTGCAAAGTGCCAATTATATTTGGGTTTCATATCATCAGAGATGTTTGAATCTACAGATCTAGATGATTGGAATATAATTCTTTTTAAACAATATGAAATGAATAAGAATGAAAAAAAATCAATGACTGACTGAGCGAAGAGACAAATAACCCATTCGCCTAACTACACTAAGAAGCTGCTGCGGGGCTTAGCAAAAATTAATTTAGGTTATAGGGACTAGGACATAAGCATTACTTACACGTTGCTCTCTTTCACATTCTTTATTCCCTGGTTAATGTCGTCAGACACCTCCTTCAGGAACGTGATTCCTAGATTTTTCTTCAGCTCCGCGCTCCTGCGCATTTTCGACGCCAGGACCGTCCTCAAGGTGACAATCTCGTCCTCCACTTGAGCCAGTTCCTCTTTCCATATTTTCTCCTGCTGCTCCTTTTCCTCGACAGTGAGGTGGGAGAGATCGGGAGCGATATGGTCAGCGGCCATTGCCTCTTCTGAAAAAAAAAATTTTATTTGTCGATTTGATTTCACTGTTTGTTCGACTTAAACACAAATGAAACCGATCCGGGTCGAAGGGCCAATTTCTGGATTTTGGACCAAACTTGCAATGCTGGATATGCTTCAGGAACAACTACTACATTTTTTTGTAGAAAAAAACTTGTTGCTTTACAAATTGAGTGACGAGCCACATTAAACCTACCTACGTTTAATGTTGCCTCGTTGTCCTAAAAGGTTATATGTAATGTAAACGGTGCCTTAAAAATACGTAAAACTGATTAGATATAAAAGGCCGAAATATAGAAAATTGCGTTGCATAAAAAACAGTCTAGCAAACATACACACCCGCCTTTATATTCACACCGAATAATATACTGACGGTTTATCATAGATATTTCTAGACAAGCCTACAACAATGCTGGGAAGTAATTACCTACTAGAAGCATTTTATTGAAGCAGTAATAAAAGCATTAATTGCAGAATACTCCGTAGCACTTGAACTATTTTATATTTCTGTTTAAAACCAAACTAAAACACTATAAAACGACTGCAGGTTATTACAGAATTATCACATAAGGAAAACGCACAGATGAACGCTTAAGATACACTGGCAGGCTGATAAACATTGAAGGAAACATTTGAAAAGGTCAAAAGTTATTTTTAACTTGTTTGGACCACAAAAATATACACTGCATATTAATGTAATGTACGTAAATACACTTCGATGTCAGAAGATGATGTGTTTTTCATCATTTATGTGCTAAAACAAATTCAAATTAAGTTTTTTAGAAGCAATTAGATGTAATTCTGGTTGATTATTTAACGGCCTGAACTTAAAACCGCAATTTGAAGTGTATGTTTAAAAGATAAACATTCATGTAAATTTAAACAAATAGATAATTATGGATATCATGACTCAGCAAGTGCTTTTATATAGTGTATTTTCGAAGCCTGAGTTTTTTACCAATTCGACAGGAAACGGACGCTAACGTCAGAGGAATATGTCAAATATATTTAATTATGGGGTTCCCAAGAGTATGTAATTAAATTTATTTTTCGTACCAGCGAAAATTATTGCCCAGAGCTATAGCCAGAGTAAAGTGTTTTGGCTGCTAACATACCACCAGCCTGAGAATGGCTTGCATAAAATTAAATGAAGATGCGCATTTCCTTTTTTCTTAGGCTTAATATTATATACATACAAATTTAAAACCAAATTGTTGATAATTCTCAAAAATCTACATGCGTCTCAGAAATGGTGTAAACTTTATTTACAAGGGTTTGATCAAGGACAATGTACATAGTTGAGAAGAAATTGTAATGGCTTCCAAGAATTATTTAGGGTATCTAAAATTGAGATACATAATAAACTAAATATTAGATTTATTAAGTAATAATTAAGAGTAAGAGGTACATAAACAATGTTTTGGCAATTCCAATTGATTGGTTACTTGACCTTAATTTTATAAAGTATATTCAGAGCTATTTACTTGTGGTTCTCTTCAAACTGATATGATGTATTAATGCAAGCCTCACACAAAGTCTAACAAAACAGAAGACTCAAACAGTATGAAAATTTATTGGTATATCTCATGTTGACGTAAAAATTAAATTTTATATTGAGCATAATAAAGCAATACAGTGTCTTTAGAGCTTTGCATGTTCCATTTTGTGTGGGTAAAATTTGGAATAGCGATACTTAAAAGTTTCATGTAGCTAAAATATAAGGTTAAAAAAAACAGATTCAATTTTAAGCACTATTAATTCAGTGCAGACTTTTTCCTTCTGCACAATGCCGACTTGCTATTTATATTAAATAGGATCCTAAATTGGCTATTCCATTTTTTGGAAGCTTTTTGCCTCACAAAACAAACAATATATAAGACAGAGAGATGGCAGCAGTTGTACCAGTGCAATACCATGTTGAAATTTATCATTTACCCCATTTCTTACTATTTACGAGATCACAATAGTAAAGAATGAATTTGTCCTGCCCTTTATTATCATTGCATCTTTCCTGTTTCATATAAACTGCACCACTCAGAGCCACTTTTTTTGTCTTAAACTGTGGATTATTACTTCCTTGAATTGCTGAATTGAAAAATAAATTTCATTTTGCTTTATAATCTACCTATATGTGTCTATAAAAACAATATTAAGTGTACCTGCCTGTACTGTGCATTACATAATACATCAATTAATATTTTTTTCTCATTTCAATTACACGGTACATTAATTTTCACTTGTAGTCACAATATTCCACAACTAATAACAAGCACACATTAGCAAAAGTGCTTTATATTTTCATACGGCTCATTTTTATAAATCTTTGAATAAAGCCAGATGAGACTTTACACACAAATATATATTAATAAATGTGTTCAAAATAAGATGTATTACAACTGTTTTGTACCATGCCTTATTAATACAATTATATTAAATATGACAATGAAATGTATCACATAAGAAAATTTATTTGAGATAATGCAAAATGAAAAATCAAGCCTAAAATTTCAATATTTGCTTCAATAAGTTACCTATATCTATGTGCACAACATTCACAATTTTATTTTTCTTTAAAAAACATAAAATATGTTTCAGATCAGCACCAGAATTTTCATATACAAAATTAATACGGTGTATGTATGTTCAGCAGATAATTTACTTTGCGAACCTCGAAAAAAACTGGGGAGAGTTTCTTATTACTTACCACTGTGACTTAAACTAATAGCTAAATACTTTCTAAAACTATTGTCTTTTGGTAATTTAGCCAGATAAGGCTTTGTTAAATCACTATATCGAACCCTGACTTGCTTCTTCACTTTATTTCGAAAAAATGTCCTAATAATCGCATTTGCTCGTTTGACATTGAA
>MU184238.1:166265-180937 GCA_016904865.1 Pissodes strobi
GAGGATTTATTACATAAACATGTTTCTTAAATGACAGAATATCCTTACATACAGTAGCTATCGGTAAGTTTTGAACAAATAGGTAATATTGTTTAGAAGTACCTAAATCAAACCTACGCACTAAATAATCACGTGTTGTATTCCGTGCCATTTCCAATAATGAAGGGAACTGGCACAACGTTTCGTAGTCTTTTTTATAATATTCTGTGGTAATAGAGGGCAACGTTTCAACTATTCTTATATAAGGCAAAAATTGTCTAATTGGTAGCATATCAATCTCGTGAATCCATTTGGAAACTAACGTTTTAAATTTATCTACTGTTAATCTCGTATTATAAAAAAGTGTCGCCATGCTACTATTCGCGGGACTGTAGGATGTCTGAATGTCCATATGAAGACATACATAGAATAGGTCATTGTATCCAAAGAGTTTATAAAGTTCACAAATAATATCACTGCTCAGAGCATAACCATGACATAAATATAGATATATTAGCTCAGACGTGATCTGTAACCATGCTTTCCTCTTGTGAACTATTTTATTTAGAAAATCAGAAAATGAAAGGAAATTAAATTGCTCAAAAATGGGCGCTAAATTGTTACTATCTATAATAATACGAAGATATTCGTAGGCTTTATCGGTGTCGAGCCTAGAAGTAAGTAGCTCCAAGTATGACAATCGAGAAATTGTTCTTTGGTATTTAAAGTCTTTCCAAATAAGACTGAAGTTATTTACATCAGGAAAAGTTAAGCACGTGAGAAATGCACTGAAATCATCACAGTTTCCATAATTGACATCAGCCCCTCTATCAATTATTTCGTTGACATAAGGACATCCAGAAGCTAAAGCTAAATCCAATATTGGACGTATCCACCGATCACTCGATGCCCTTTTCTTTCGTAAAACTGCATTGAAATCAACTACATAATTTAATAATATTTTTTGTATTTCGGAGTTTCTCAACTCAATTGAACTCATGAATGGCGTATAATTTTCATACGCTGGAACGTTTGCATCTGCATTGTAATAGAGTAACAAACAAACAGTTTCAATACAATTTTTGCGGACTGCGACATGTAGTGGCGTCTGTCTCAAAATTCCCCTATGGCCTACGGCGTTTATATTTGCGCCACTCCTAATCAACAAATGTGCTATTTCAGGATACTCTACCGACCTATGTAATGGCGTACCTTCTCCTTTATTGGTGGATAAATTAACATCGCCATTCGCTTTAATAAATTTTTCGACCAAATGCAAACGTCCTTTTCCAACAGCTTGAGATAATGCAGTGTCTCCACGAAAGTTCCTATTGTTAACAACGGTGCCTTCAAGAGTTAGAAGATAGTCCACAATTTCAGGCCTAAAACATATTTATCAAATAGTGCGGCGCATTTGGATTAAAACTTTTTGATTATCTTCTCAGCAAAATCAGCCTTAAGTGCGAAAACTTTTTGAATTATATAAACTTTCCTCACGATCGGTACCTGAAGCTCTAGATGCTATCTTCAAATAAATAATTTGAAATGCTGTTGCTAAAACTGAGCATTATCCACAATACCGAAAAATACCGAAACAGAATTTTTGCATTCGACGCGCGTTTCGCTAACCATGTTAGCATCATCAGGAGATGATTTTATCATCATTTATTCATCTCCTGATGATGCTAACATGGTTAGCGAAACGCGCGTCGAGTGCAAAAATTCTGTTTCGGTATTGTGGATAATGCTCAGTTTTAGTGCATGTTGCCGAAAGTTCCAAACCGCAACATAGATGATTATCCTCGTTTTGATAATATGCTACCGGGTTGAAAATTAGTTTTCTAGACAAGCCGATTTTTTCAATTTTTTTACTTTGAAAAACTTGTTACAGTTAATTGATATTTAATCATCGAAATGATTATTTCTATTGATATACCGTCATCTGAGAATCTGAGGCGAATTGGAACATATATTGAAGATTTTCTTGTAATAACAAAGAACTAAATTTTTATAAAAATCTATAAAAATTATTATAATTTATTTTTTTTTGCTTATCTCGGAATAGTATATTAAGATACTAGTTTTAAAACACCATATTTTTTCGCACGAGCAAGAAGTTAGGAAACGACCCGCTTGCGGGGAGTTTCCTAACGTGCGAGTGCGCTAAATGTCTTTTAAAACGTGTATTTTATACTATTTTTCCTATTTTGCACGCTGTTAAATGAAAAATTTTAATTTATTCTAGTCGCAATCAAATGTTGAGTGGTCATCTTGTCATTTTTGACGTCTTTATTAGTAGAAATCCCATTAAAAGCGGTGTCAAAATTTTTGCTAGCCAGACTTGACATTGAACAATTTTGTTAATATCATAGCAACTAGTCAACAAAAGTAGTGTCGAAAAGAGGTTCTTTTCGACACTACTTTGCGTATCGAAAAGACTTGTTTATGATACCAAAATAGAAAAAGTAATTATTAAAAAGTATCCGAACCCACCTCTATGCATAGGGTGAGTTCGGATACGCTTGATTTCGCGTAGAAATTTAACTTATAGTAGGGCTGAGTTTGGACAAATATAATAAAAAAATACCGAGTGTAGGGAAATACCCTTCGAATAATTTCAGGAGTGATTCTACATAAGAAAACATGAAAAATTTTTCATATGAACCTGGGTCCGGAAATGCATAATTTGCAAGATACAGAGTGTCAAACTTTTTTTTTAAATCGATTTTTATTAATATCTTAAATATCCTTTTACTTATTTTGTTGAATTTTGGTAGTGTTATCTTTAGTTATAAGGAGCTCATTTAGCCTCAATTAAATTAAAAATATAAAGTCCAATGACGCCCCGGGGGGCGTAATATCGAATATTATTGACAAAAAAATGTGCGCCACTGAGTTTTTTAAACATTTTAGTTATTTTCGTATTAAGCAATTAAAAATACAACATTTTTATTTCTTGATTTATTTTCGTATCTTGCTTGGCTTTCGAAAAAAAAATTTAAAACCAGTTTATTACATTTCCAAACTTTAAAAAAAAAAACGATTTTTTATTAATATCTTAAATATACGTTTACCGATTTTGTTGAAATTTGGTAGTGTTATCTGTAATAATAAGGGGCTCATTTAGCCTTAATTAGATTAAATATATAAAGTCCAGTGGCGTCCCGGGGGCGTCATACCGAATATTATAGACAAAAATATTGTGCGCCACTGACTTTTAAATATTTTATATTCTTTTCGTATTAAGAGACTAAAAATGAATTTTTGCTTCTTGAATTGTTTTCGTTACATAAATGTATTAAACTGGTTTTCGTTTTTTTTTCTCGAAAACGAAGCAAGATACGAAAACAATTCAAGAAGCAAAAATGTTCTATTTTTAGTTGCTTAATACGAAAAAAATATAAAATGTTTAAGAAAGTCAGTGGCGCCCAATATTTTTGTCAATAATATTTGGTAGGATGTCCCAGGGACGCCACTGGACTTTATATTTTTAATATAATTAAGGCTAAATGAACCCCTTATTATTACAGATAATACTACAAAGTTTCAACAAAATCGGTAAAAGGATATTTAAGATACTAATAAAAAATGGATTTAAAAAAAATTGGAAATGTAATGAATTGGTTTTGAATTTTTTTCTCGAAAACGAAGCAAGATGCGAAAATAATTCGAAAAGCAAAAATGTTGTATTTTTAGTTGCGTAATACGAAAAAATATATAAAATGTTTAAAAAAGTCAGTGGCGCATATCTTTTTTGTCAATAATATTCGGTATGATGCCCCCGGGACGCCACTGGACTTTATATTTTTAATCTAATTAAGGCTAAACAAGCCTACCAAATTTCAACGAAATCGGTCAATGGAGATTTAAGATTTTAATAAAAAATAATTTTTTTTTAAAGCTTGGAAATGTATTACACTGGTTTTGACTTTTTTTCTCAAATCGAAGCAAGATACGAAAACAATTCAAGAAGCAAAAACGTTGTATTTTTAGTTGCTTATTCCAAAAAAATATAAAATGTATAAAAAAGTCAGTGGCGCACATCTTTTTTGTCAATAATATTCGGTATGATGCCCCCAGGACGTCACTGGACTTTACATTTTTAATCTAAATAAGGCTAAATGAGCCCCTTATTATTACAGATGATACTACCAAATTTCAACAAAATCGGTAAAATCATATTTAAGATACTAATAAAAAATAAATTAAAAAAAAATGGAAATGTAATAAATTGGGTGTGATTTTTTTTCTCAAAAACGAAGCAAGATACAAAAATAATTCAAAAAGCAAAATTGATGTATTTTTAGTTGCGTAATACGAAAAAAATATAAAATGTTTAAAAAAGTCAGTGGCATACATCTTTTTTGTCAATAATATTCGGTATGCCCCCGGGACGCCACTGGACTTTACATTTTAAATCTAAATATGGCTAAACGAGCCCCTTATTATTACAGATAATACTACCAAATTTCAACAAAACCAGTAAAGGGATATTTAAGACAGTAATAAAAACCAGATTTCTTAAAAAAATTTGGAAATGTAATAAACTGGTTTTGATTTTTTTTTCTCGAAAACGAAACAAGATACAAAAACAATTCAAGAAGCAAAAATGTTGAATTTTTAGTTACTTAATACGAAAAAAACCAAAATGTTTAAAACAGTCATTGGCGCACATCTTTTTTGTCAATAATACTCGGTATGATGCCTCCCGGGACGCCACTGGATTTTATATTTTTAATCTAATTAAGGCTAAATGAACCTCTTATTATTACAGATAATACCACCAAATTTCGGCAAAATCGGTGAAAGGATATTTAAGATATTAATAAAAAATTTATTTAAAAAAAATGTTATAAACTGGTTTTGATTTTTTTTTTCACGAAAACGTAGCAAAATACGAAAACAATTCAAGAAGCGAAAATGTTGTATTTTTAGTTGCTTAATACGAAAAAAATCTAAAATATTTAAAAAAGTCAGTGGCGCACATCTTTTTTATCAATAATATGCGGTATGATGCCCCCGGGACACCACTGGATTTTACATTTTTAATCTAAATAAGGCTAAATGAGTCCCTCATTATTACAGATAATACTACCAAGTTTCAACAAAATCGGTAAAAGGATATTTAAGAAATTAATAAAAAAAAATTGGAAATTTAATAAATTAGTTTTGATATTTTTTTCTCGAAAACGAAGCAAGATACGAAAATAAATTAATCCAAAGTTGATTAAACGAAAGTAAGTTGAAACTAACCAAAACTAACCGAATTTTGAGGACTAACTAAATTTAACCAAACACATTTAAATTGGTTATAACATATCGGAACCGGTTCAAATGACTAAAAGAAATTGGAACTAAGTGAAAGTTACCGAAAGTTGACTGAATGACTAACCAAAAGTAACTAAAAGCACCAAAACGGTCTAATACGTATCGGAACAGATTAAAAATACTAAAGTAAGTTAAAACTAACCCAAATTAGCCGAATTTTGGTGACTAACCAAACCAAAAATTTTAAAATTGGTTATAACGAATCGGAACCGGTTCAAATGATTATAATAAATTAAAGCTAACTGAAATTAACCGAGAGTCGATTGAACGACTAATTAAAAGCACCAAAAAGGGCTAAAACGTATCGTAACAGATTAAAAATATTAAAGTAAGTTTACCCAAATTAACCGAATTTTGGCGACTAACCTAAATTAATTAAAAACATTTAAATTGGTTATAACGAATCGGAACCGGTTCAAATGATTAAAATAAATTAAAACTAACTGAAACTAACCGAAAGTCGATTGAACGACTAACCAAAACTAACCAAAAGCACCAAAAAGGGCTAAAACGTATCGTAACAGATTAAAAATGTTAAAGTATGTTAAAACTAACCGAAATTAACCGAATTTTGGCGACTAACTTAAATTAATTAAAAACATTTAAATTGGTTATATCGTATCGGAACCGGTTCAAATAACTAAAATAAATTGGAACTAATTGAAAGTAACCAAAATTTGATTAAAATACTAACCAAAACAAACCAAAAGTAACTAAAAGTACCAAAACGGGCTAAAACGTATCGGAATAGTTTAAAAATATTGAAGTAAGTTAAAACTAACCCAGATTAACTCAATTTTGGCGACTAACCTAAACACTAAAATTGGTAATAACGTATCGGAACCGAAAGTAATCGAAAGTTGATTGAACGACCCAATTTTGGCGACTAACCAAAACTAACCAAAAACATTAAAATTGGTTATAATGTATCGGAACCGGTTAAAATAAATTAAAACTAAACGAAAGCTGACTGAACTAAACCAAACTAACCAAAATTAATAGTAATAGTAGAAGTAACCAAAAGCACCAAAACGGACTAAAACGTATTGGAACAGGTTACAAAATTTAAAGAGCCCAAAAATAATCGAAAATTTATAATATGGAAACATTCATAAAAAATATACGTATACACATTTTATAGAAATAACATGTTTCTAATTTTTTTATTAGTCTTACAACCATTTCATCATTTAGCCATGTTGATTTTAGTTTGATAATAGTTTTGAATTATATTTCAATATAGAAGGTCTCAAGAGCGAAACATATTTTCCAATTTTCGAATTCTTCTAAAACTTCTAGATAAATTTCAAATAGCATGTCGAACAGCATTCCTTACATTTAAATGCAACTGTTTTCAAACAGTAATTTTGAAATTGTTTTAACTTTATACCCCTGTAGAATTTGATTGGTTTAACTTAGAGCGAAACGATTTGCATCTTCTTATCTTAGTTATTTAGTATCTATCTAGAGATACCAAATTTTCGGTTTGGTGGGGAGTATTTTCCAGGTTATGGTTATGTGGAAGATAAGAAAGTGCAAAACATTTCATTTGACAATAAACAGTTCGGATTCTCGACAATGAAGCAAGATACGAAAACAATTCAAGAAGCAAAAATGTTGTATTTTTAGTTGCTTAATACGACAAAAATACAAAATGTTTTAAAAAGTCAGTGGCGCACATCTTTTTTTGTCAGTAATATTCGGTACGCCACTGGACTTTATATTTTTAATATAATTAAGGCTTAATGAGCCCCTTGATATTACAGATAATACTACCAAATAAGATATTAATAAAAAACTGATTTTTTTTTTTTAAGTTTGACACATCTTGGAAACTTTCCGGACCCAAGTTCATATGAAAAAATGTTCATGTTTTCTTATGTAGAATCACTCCTGAAATTAGTCGAACGGTATTTCCGGACACCCTGTATATACAGATCGTTATTTAAGTATGTGGCCAAACTTCGAGTGATATTAAGACAAAAAGTTTATATAAAGATAGGTCCTGAAATGCACCGATTCCAAGATACGAACTTAAAAATATTTTTTTTTTTGTAAAATTCTTTTCGGTAGAGTTTGTCAAAAATTGGCATTAGTATTTACTGTAGCAAGGGCTAATTTAGCTCAAATTAGATTAATTATTATTAAGTCCAGTGGCGACTCGGAAGTCAATCTTCTGGATATTTTTGATAAAAAAATGTAATCCACTCACTTTTTTAAAAACTTTATATTATTTGATAAAAAATTAACAGCTAAAAATACAACTATGTTATCCTTTGTGTCTGGCTTAGTTTTTGAGAAAAAAATCACTTTTTTCGTGATATAGTTAGGGATGGTTTTTATTTTTTTTCCTAAAAAGTAAGCAAGATACGAAAATAATACAACGGGACAAAAAAGTTGTATTTTTAGTTCATTAATCCGGAATAAATACCAAAATTAGAAAGAAGTCAGTGGCGTACACTACCGTTTTTTTTTTTGTTAAACTTTAACGGCCTACGTTGTTAGGAACTTGTGGCCTAAATTCGATGACGTCACAGACTAGCGCATGGCCCTTAATTTGAAGGAGATATTGATAGAACGCTGAGATATGAATACTTGAGACCGACCGAATTTCGGTTATCGGCCAAAATATCCTATTCGGCCGAATTTCGTTTTCGGTCGAAAAAAAAACAAACTTTTCGGCCGCGAAGCCGAAAAAATTATTGTCATTTCTATCACCACCATGGCAGTATGGTGGGGATGATCGTCGAACTTCGAGGAACGCAATGATAATAATAAAGCGAATACGAATCGTATAAGCTATATTATGACAAGTGACGAGGCATTTGCCAGAAGACAGAATGAGATTTGATTTCTATTTCGAGAAGTGACGAAGCACGTGGTTGCTCTCCTGATATTTAATTTGTAGTCGTATTGGTGTTTATCTAAAATTTCGATAAATTGTGACAACAGAAATTTGAAGTTTGTTTTCTTTTTTTTCGTTTTCGATTTTACACCGAATTTTATTTCGAAGTTTTTTCTGCCGAAAAAGAACTTTATGCCGAATTTCGTTTTTGGTTTCGGCCGAAACGAAAACGGTTTTCGGTCGGTCTCTATACACATCGTCCGCAATCGCCCCAGTGTGTGCCTTCTTTTACACTGGGTCGAGCCCTGAACTTACTTGTTCCGAAGCGCCGCAATGTGTAACGGCGTATTTCCATATGCATCTTTGATATTAGGTGAATCCCCTTTTCGGATTGAGTTTTTCACTTTGGCTAAATCTCCTTCTAGAACGGCTCGCGAAACTTCAGGGAGCGGCCGGGGATCGCTATAATCCATATCCCAATACAAAGATGTGCTCTAAAAGGTTAATAATTGTTATAGACAAATTAAACTACAAAAATACATTGTTTTTCATTACTGCTGTTACTTTTGATACAGGATGGCAATTATTATGTAGTTGGAGAATTAAATTGAAAAAGGGAATGTCCAACAAACCAATTGAATTACAATCTAGTGAATAATACACTATATTTATTATCAGTGGGTACTAAAACCTTAAATACTATACTATGAAATTAGAAAAGATTATTTCAAATATGATGAGGATAGAGAATTGGCTCACGTCACTGATGCTTTGGAACGCGCTCTTCTGCCTGTTGACGGACAAGTGAAACGTTAAAAGCAAGCAGCGACTCGTATGTATAGAATCTATTCGAAGACATTTCACCGAGTTTGGCATGACGGATTACTCAACAAACAGCTTTACCAGTTTCCTTAAAAAACCGTGTCTGCACGATGCAGCTAATGGACACATCTCAGACACATTCACCATTAATGCGGGAGTGCCTCAGGACGTAATACTTTTACCAACTGTGTTCCTCATCCTCATCTATATTAATGACCTGCTGACCGAAACCAATAATCCTGTTTACAGTTTTGCAGGCGACAGTACCCTAGTCTCCCAATTTAGATCAGAAAAACCTTTACCAGCGACTGAGACTTATATCACAGCAGACAGTCTACAAAGTTTAATCAAGATCTGGAGATAATTCGAACATGGGGCGACAGGAATTTAGTCCAGTTCAATGCAGCAAAAACCCAGGCAGCCATCACGTTAACAAGAAAGCCAATATAGCGGGCCCCGACATCATTATGGCGTGATCGACCATTCTTCATCCTAGTCAATCAGTCAGACTACTGGGCATCTCAGACAACAGCAGTACGACCGCGTTGCTAACATCGCAAAATCAGCCTTGCAGAAGCTTGTTGCGCTATTTTGCAATAAGAACTGTATACACTGTAATGAAATTGAGCAGTTGGGCGTCAATTTGTTTTGATAATTAGTTGATTAAATGCATGAGACTCATTTTTTATTTTTCTTAGGGCGTGGGTTGTCTCTTTTATTAGCTGAAATTTGTTTGGGCGCCAGAGTTCCTAGAGACAATGCGAACTGAATATAAATAAATACAAAGATAAGAATATCAGAAATTTGTCCTTATAATTCATGTCTCACAGACCTCAATTTTGCGATAAATTAAACAATGGAATTCAAACAGCAATATATTAATAATCAAATGGTAAATATAATTTACGAAATGATTTGGAATAAAGTTTATGAATAAATTTACATAGTAATGGGAATTAAAATTAATTGTGAGAGATGAAAAAAATTAATAAAGCGTTATTATTAGTCTTTACAATATGTTTATCTTCTGATTGGCTAATACTTAGCTTGTCCAACTCCAGGGGATAGTCACTTGCGATTTTTTAGGACAGAAAATTTGTATCTCCATGGATCTCCTTGGATCTCCATGGATATCCTTTAATCTCCAGGGATATCTTAAGATCTCCAGGTATATCCATGGATATTTTTTGGATCTCCGTGGATCTCCTCCGGACCTCCATATACATTAATAACTTTCCAATTTTATATGGAATTAGATCTTTGGAAAAAAAAAAGATTTTGCTGTCAGAAAGTGGTAGTTTCATATTAATAATAATTTGTATCCATGATTATAATGAGGATAAATCACAAGCATTTAGAGGTAGTAAGTAGACTATTACGAACGGTATGTAATACTTGACCTAATAATAGTAGATTAAGTACCATGGCAGAAAATAGATTATCACTGTAGAAGGACTGTATCGCTAACTAACTCAGTTTTATTTTACCCCCGTATTTTGTTCACAACTTATTATGGTGTTTTAGAGAAGAAACAACATCTGAACATGAAATTTAATGTTTAAAGAAAAAAATTAAAAAAAAATATATATTATGATATCAACGTAGTTTTATTAAACAAAAAAAAATGAGCAAGTCTGCTAGTACTCGAGACACCGATGTGTAATATTTTGTATGCTTCACAAATATCTAAGCAGCCTTCGTAAAGAGTATATTTCGTCTTTGTGACGCCTGAATATAAGCAACCACTTTTTTTTTTAATTGGTTGCCTATATTCTGGCTTTGAAAGAACACGTTTTACAAGGAAGCGCTGAAGTAGCTGCGCACTAATCACTGCGGATGTCACATCCCCTTACACACTACCGTTCATTTTCCCGAGATTTACTCTTATACCGCCGCGTAAGATGTTTACACATCAAAAAGTATTATATGTATATCATTAGTAACACATGACTTGGTCAAAATAATATTAAATACTTATATACTAAACAAAGAAACAGTGCTATTCCTTCAGCCTTATCAATAGATACTGTAGCTATCCTGCTTACAAAAAATCATTGGCATTAAATTTATCATCTGAACCCATAAATGAAGAGCTTCTGTCTTCTAAAGGTTGTACAACTTGTTGGCTTTACTCTCTTCTTCAAATTGTCGTTGTATCTCAATAACTGATATTGCCTGAAACAATATGAGAAATTTTAATATAAACTTAAAGCTTCATAATTCGGGATTACCTTAAAAGCCTTATTATTTGGATATCCATCTGAGTTCAATTCAAGGGTAGTACCAATCCAACAATAGTGTATGTGGCTGGGCAATGTTGAATTCTTCCGTTAATTCTAGTGCCATCTTCGCTTAACAATGCAATTTCTTAAGCTCTATGTTTTCCTCTGTGACGTTTTTAGATTCATTTATGTATTTGAAAAAGAAGTAATGTATGGTTGATCTTGGGGAATCTTTAACAGTCTCCTTTTTGCTCTTTCACTTTCTGCTCAACCTTTTTTATTTGAGGTTGATTTTCACTTTTTCCTTCTATTTTGCTCTTTCGTAATAGAATATTTTGATGAATCACAACGATTCCTTGACTTTCTGACATTCGAATATTCGCTAATATCTTTGACCGGTAAGTCGAAAGTTTCATCAGTATCTACCAGTTCAGGTTGCTCTTGATTTTTTGGCAACATAGGAATATTCTGTCTTGTATTATCATCCATTTTCTTTTTAAAATAGCTAGCTATTGTTTTAGGTTTTTTTCGTTTTGGTTCTGCAGTTTTGTCTTCGCTTTGAATGCCCTTATTTTTGAAATGAGCTCAGACATGCTTATAAAAATTCCAAGCATAATTAGCTTTTTGTTTCTCAAAATAAAACTTTATTGGCATCGAACATATGAAGCATTTAAATTTCTTCATTGTGCCCAATCTTCACCGTTACTTCTGTATTTGCTATATTAGTTAGAATAGGTATTACTTTTGGATTTAGTCGATATATTTTCTACTATGGCTTTAACTGCTTTTATTAGTTCCCTTTTCAGACGTTTTTTTCTCTTCATTTCAGTCAACTATTACCTTCTTTTCTTCCTTGCTTGATTTTTGAGAAATCGTAGGAAATTATTCTGATCCTTCTCCTTGAAGTTCTATTTTGCTGGATTTTTGACAAATCATACAAGATGATTCTGATCCTTCTACTTGAAGATATAATTTCTAACAAGTACATTCAACTTATACAAGTCCATTCTTGAGCAAACCACTAGCAGACCTGTTTTTATACAACACAGCCGAAAACAGATGTGCGCGTGTTGCCGAAGAGCCGTATTAAAAATGAAATAATCAGTCAAATATACTGTTATTATATTAAATTGTAAGATTTTTCACATCTTATGTGATGTGATATGAATTATTATTAAATCATGCAGAGGCAATAGAATAAGTTGGCTTAATTAAGACACTTTTATTACTTATTTACACTTACTTACCTGTTGTCTGGCTATATTATCACCACCAAACAATATATTTTTAGAGAAAACTGTTACAAATATTTTAAACGTTAAAAACAATCACCCTAGAGCAATCACCTGTGAACCCCACAAAAAAACGTTAATATACTAATTACTAACCGTCGCGTCACGTCGGTCGGTTGCGTCGCAACCGCATGATGGCATACATAGCTGCCAATTTGAATGTATCATGCCGCCAATGCAGCTTCCGTATTCCGTGCTTTGGGCGGCGCGGCGTCTACCGCGATCATTTTTATTTTTTTCAAAAGTTCTTCTCACATGGCATTTTATTGTATTGAACGAAAATAAGAACATATTTTTTAATTCAAGAAAATGTTACGCAAAAAACTATTGGCATTGAGCCGATCCTATTGGCCGGTAGTGAATGTCTTAAAATATGTATTTGGCCTAGTTATATTTATGCCTGCTCAATGATTAAGAATTAACTAAACCAAACAATTATTAAAGTCGATATACAATAAAAAGTAATTTTATATTCAACAAAATTAAATATAACAAAAAGGTAATTATTGGTATTAGCATGTGAACCATTTTTTCAGAAATTTTTTGCATACCCTCTATTTTTGGGTCGTAGAACACGAATACAATTTTTTTGTCGGTTTTTCCAGAGATTATACTCTGGTTTTTCCGAAGATATCTTGGAAACGAAACGTCGCCCGATCCAATTGACTTCAGATTCGTGATGAGCATCCCAAAATCTACCAGGATGCCCAAGATTGGCGATAGTTTCAGTAACTGGAAAATTAAAAATCTATTTTTCCGGAAAATCCGACAAAAAACTTTGGATTCATGTTCTACGACCCAAAAATAGCGGGTATGCAAAAAAAAACCGAAAAAACTGTCAACACGCTAATACCAATACTTACCAACAAAAAATTAAGAAATCATTTTTATATTGTCAGAAGAAAAAAAGGAAAAACCGGCAATAGTGCCCTTGTTGTTCAAGAATTTCGATGCGATATCACTAAGGATTTCGGAAGAAAATGTACAGCGATTTCGGGAGTGAGCCGCCCCTCGCTGGAACTTGCCTATTTAAGCTGTGGTTTAACCATACACAAACCCAATGGGTTCGTTTATGGTTTAATTATGCCTATGTCTATGTTATGTGAATCTGTAATCTAAATCTAAAATAATTCTGGATGCTATTTTACGTTTTGTTTAGAAATTCCGATAGTTAAAGCGGGAGCGTGTGCGTACAATTTCAGTAGTGACTAGTGCGTACTCACAGGTTCCCAAAAATCTATTCATAAACAAACATTCGCTTCTATTACTTACATATCTAGGACATTTAACATGTCTGATTGGCAACCTCCTGGAAAAAGGTTCTTCCTCAGAGTCGAAACTCTCGTTAGACGTAGAAGAAAATTCTTGCTCAGAATCGGTGTCTATCTCTATCATATTACCAAGACAAATACCCTATCAAATTGCAAAGCGAATTATTTCAACTTGTTCTCTCTCTTCAGCTTTTTTAGCTATTGAAAAATATAAATATAACAAACAGTTTTAAAACTCAACAAACCCCGACAAATACACAATACAAACCAATGAACAAACACGGATGGAGATATTTTGTGATTTTTTTCGTGGCACATTCGTAATAAAAAAAATCTAGTACCTACGTTCTAGTTCTAGTACTTTTTATTGTGGAATCTAGTACTATTAGAAAAATCATTGTGGCAATACTGTTTGTTACTTTTAACCAGCATTGCCAACACTACGGGTTTATCCGTAGATCTACGGATTTTGGTGACTACTCGGATTTTACGATAAAGACCATTCTACGGATTTTCAGACTATCAAACTGGTGCATTTTAAATTCGAAAATATTACTAATACGATAATATTTATTAATAAATTTGATAACAAATAAGTAATTATTAGAACATTGTTATCATTTGCGCTCCTGTTAGCCTCTCCTACTCGAATTGAGTTTTTTATTTTATTGTAATTCGACCAACGGCATCGTGGCATACCACGAAGGATTCCCAGCCCGATTCTTTTTTTTAGGTTGAGTTAGTTGGGTTTTGCAATATTTTTAATGAAATAAATAAGTTTTAGTTTTTATTGTTTTTTTTAATTCTAGTGTTCTTTAAAAAATTGTGAGTTTATTATAAATTTATCTTTGTAAATATTTCACATTTTTTTTTCTTTTATATACCTACTCTAGTGTTGTAATTGCTCACATTC